>JASDQU011246815.1:1282-25783 GCA_032191745.1 Picea mariana | reverse complement strand
TCAGTCTTTGTTGGGTTCCTGGGCTATCCCATGGAAGTGATTTACCAGAGTATTTTCAATCTCCTTGTGGGATTCTCTCTTGATCCCATCCTGATCCTTAATTTTCAGGATTTTGTTGTGGGCTCTTTTGGCAATGGTTGTTCTATGAAAAAACTTGGTGTTCCGCTCTCCTTCCCTAAGCCATTTGATTCATAACTTTTATCGCCAAAGAGTTTCTTCCTACTGGCATCTAGCTTCCCATTCCTGGGTCATCTGGATATCTTCCTTTTTTCGATCCTCTATATAGCCCTTGGCTATGCATATTTAGCCGATTGATTATATAAAACAACTCTTAAGATGAAATAAAAACTCTAAATAACCCAATAACTCCACAACCCATTAAGGATAAGATGCATAATTTAATTTAAATTAGTTTAATATTTTGAAAGAAAAAATAAAACCTATTATATAAAAACTTCAAAAAAAAATCTAATAGATTAAAAAGAAAGAAAAATTGAAATTAATAATATAAAAGCTAAAAAACTATAATTATTCATTATATTCAAGCATGGAGAGATATCAAATTTCTCAAAGTAGAAACTTTTTTTAGAGTGCAAAACTTGAGTAAAAGTTAAAAGTTTCCACCTCACAAGACAAGATTTGATCCATAATTAAATGAATTTAAGATAATAATTAAAAAATTGATATAGTCAAAATCAAATATTGAAAAAATTGTAATTCATACTTTTTTAATTTCTTAAACTAAATAAATTGAAAAGATAATATAATAATTTTTTTAATAAAATATGTTAATATTATAAAGAAATCAAATATTGAGAAACTTGTAATTCATACTTTTTAATTTCTTAAACTAAATAGATTAAAAAAATAATATAATGATTTTTTTAATATAATATCTTAATATTATAAAGAAAGATAATTTGATAATTTCCTTGTTAACATTTTGAAAGGATGGCGTTTTTTCTTTAAAAATATAAACATGATATAAAACCTAATTTGATTTTGAGGAGAATTCTTATTTAAGGCCGATGGGCACTTGCAAAGCAAATTACATTTCTTTACAGCTGGATAATTTGTACGGTTAAGCTTTTATCTATAAGATGGGTAGAGCATCTTCGTCTTTCATTTTTTTTTATGTGTATACGTGTCCAAATGCAATTTATCAAATTCACCATAAATGTCTTGTTGGGCGGTGGGTCAGTAAGACAAATAATCGATTGAGGTGAAATGTGAAGAAAGTCGTCTTGCGCGGTTGTCACGAGAGATGCCGGGACTGAGTTGGAGATGACGTGTCTATGTACTGTTGGTTCGACAATTTCATTCCAGAAGGCACTCGATAGACCATCTATTGTTGGTTCGACAATTTCATTCTAGAAAGCACTCGATAGACCATCTTTAAAGTTGGTCTACAGTCAGTGGAGCGTACAGTTCAGTCAGTGTGGAGCCCACATAGAAAGTAGAGCATATGTAGTGGAGCGTACAGGCCAATCCGTGTAGGGCCCACGCAGAAAGTAGAGCATATGTAGTGGAGCGCATTGTCAAATCCGTGTGGAGCCCACGCACAACTGGAGAGAATGGTACAATGCGTGTTGTACACGCAAATTTATGTGAAGCCTACGCAGAAAGTAACAAATCATATGTTTTTAAAAATATTATAATATTTTTTTATCAAAAGATTTATATTATAATATTTTTTATTAAAAATGTTAAGTGTTATATTATAATAATAAAGTTGTTTTAATTAAAAAAAATTATACATATTTTATTTTATTGAAATTTAAATTTGTCATTTTTAAGAGAAAATATATATTTTTAACTATTAGGCTCATTCAAGGCTCATTCAAGTTATATAAAATTTAAGAAAAAATTAAAATTAAAATTTAAAGAGATTTAATCTCTCCAAAAATTTAATAAATTTAATAGATATAAACTTATCTTAGTTATGATATAAAGATTTATATATGATATAAAGATTTATACTTGCAAAATTTTTTATTTTAAAACACATAATAAAGATTTATACTTTTCTCCTTGGTATTCGATTTTAATCTTGAGTTAATATGAATGGGTCTCCGCATAACAATTTTGATAAAATAATCATTACTATAAAAAATAAAGTCTATTGCACCTGTAATTATATATTTAATATTTTGATAATCTGGACTCGGCCTAACTCTACGCATTAATTAAAGACCACGGTTAACCCTCTCCAGTCGGGATAAGGAGATAACTAGACCTACCCAACGAGGCCTAGGAACAACCGGAAAGTAGAAAACGCGTCGACACATACTGATACTGATGGCGTCGCCCGGTCGGTGGATGTTCAAAGGAGCAGAAACGAGGGGTCAACGGTTTATTGTGTTCTATATATATCTCTGCACAACCACACGCGTTTTATTTTACAACCCTCTCTCGAATTTATCAGCCCTTCGAAACGCTTAACTAAGGCTCTCCATAGCCATTTGTATCGATCTCATCATCGACTCAGAAGGCTTCCTTGTTCTGTTCCTATTTTTTCAATGGCTGCATCCACCTCCACCGCTGCTGATTCCACCAACAATATCCGCTATGACGTGTTCATCAGCCATAGAGGGCCAGACGTGAAGAAGACCTTCGCCAGCCATCTATACCGCCGCCTCATTTCCTATGGACTGCGAGTTTTTCTAGACTACCAGGAACTACAAGAGGGAGAAGACTTGACAGGTCAAATTAAAGGCGCTATTAGGACCGCCTCTGTCCATGTTGCAATATTTTCCCCCACATATGCAGCTTCAAACTGGTGTTTAGACGAGCTCCTGTTCATGTTGGAGTCGGGGGCTCCTATTATTCCAGTGTTTTACGATGTAAATCCCGCCGATCTTCGGTGGACACAGGGCGAAGGAGTCTATGCTCGATCTCTACGCAACCTCGAAAAGAAGAGAGCGTATGACTCTCAACCGAGATACAACTCCAAAACTATCGAGAACTGGAGTAATGCTCTTTCACGTGCTGCAGACATAAGTGGGTTAGATTTGAAGGCGTTTGACGGGTGAGGACTCCGACTACTCCTCCCTTTTTTTATCTTTGAATATGTGTATGATGCTTTACCTATGGTTTTATTTATTTTCTCATCAAACTAAAAGCTATATTTTTATTTTTTCGTGTGAATATCTAGCGATGAGGGGGCACTACTAGATAAGGTCGTTGCGTTTGTGCTAAAAAATGTTAAAACACAGTTGAATGTGGCCAGATATCCCACTGGTTTGGATGAGAAAGTGAAAGATTTTGAAGAGAAAGCATTATTGCAGCAGCACAGCGGAAAAGCTCAGCTAGTCGGCATCACTGGCTTCGGTGGAGTGGGGAAGACAACGCTGGCTATGGAACTCTTCAACAGGAAGAGTTTAAATTACTGTAAATCTTACTTTTTATTCGATATAAGAGAAAATGCTAAAATCTCATTGCATTCCTTACAGAGCAAACTTCTTAAGGGGTTGCTTCAATTGGATATGCATATAGACAACAAGTATCAAGGTATTGAGAAGCTCAGAAAACATCTCTCAACTTCTCAAGTTTTACTAGTTTTAGATGATGTAGATAAGGTGGATCAGGTGGAAGCACTTTTGCCTGTGGATGTCCTACACCATGATAGCTTAATTTTGATCACCTCCCGTGACAAAAGTATCCTCACAAGGTCAGGAGTACAAGAATCATCCATTTATAAGTTGACTGGCCTCAATACAGAACGCTCGAGGGAGCTCTTCTGCTCGCATGCTTTCTGCCAGCCCCATCCACTGCCGGGATTTGAATATCTGGTCAATCAATTTTTAAAGGCTTGCGATGGATTGCCTTTATCCTTAAAAGTCTTTGGGGGGCTTTTTTATGGAAACAACGATAAATCTAATTTGAAAAGCGAGTTGAAGAGACTTGAACAAATACTTCACGTTGACATACAAGAGAGGCTTCAAATTAGTTATGATGCACTTCCGAGAGACGAACAACAGATGTTTTTAGACATTGCCTGTTTTTTCATTGGAGAAGACAGGGATACCGCCATAAGAGTATGGGACGGGTCAGGTTGGACCGGCGCACGGGGGTTTCAAAGTCTACTGAACAAATGCCTTGTCGAGGTGGACATCGAAAATTATATAAGAATGCATGATCACCTCAGAGATCTGGGGAGAGATCTTGCTAAGGGTTCAGGATTGCCGTGTCGTCTATGGCGTGGCAAAAAAGACATGGATGAATTTTTGCAACAATCATATGTAAGTAGTCAATCTTTCAATCTTCTATACATCATTCAATAGAGATCAGGGTAGAGGTTTTTTTAAGTTTTTTGAGAAAAGTTACGTAACTATAAATGGAAGACGGCTTCCATGAAATATATATGTACTTCAAAAATGCAAAAATGGTAGAAACCATTTTTAATTATATAAAACAATTATTACTATAAAATAAAAACTCTAAATAACCTAATAACTCGATTTTGATTATATAAAATAATTATTATTATGAAACAAAAACTCTAAATAACTTAATAACTCCCCAACCTATTACTGATAAAATGCATAATTTAATCTAAATTAATTTACATATCTTTATATTATAATGATATAAAATGGTTCACTTTACATATCATCAAAGTTATTGCATTCTATGTATAGCTTCATATCTTTATAAAATACAAAAAATTTGATTTTAACTCACAAAAATGTGAATTAATTGTCTTAACCTCAGTACATAGTGCTAAGAAAATCAACAAAACACAAGATGTCTGAAAATAGATCCAACAACAAGACACTATATTTTTAAGTTGCACCAGAAAAAAGCCTAGAAGTAGATCTCTTTAAATGCAATCTTGAGCCTATTAATTCTATCTATTCAACCCATTAATGAGGTTACATGCAACTTATCTTTATCCTTCAACCATTCTATGATAATCTTGAAATCACCATTAACCTGTAAAACATCTATATTCAATTGTACAACTAGGTATAGGGTCGCCCATGCACCAAACAGTTATGCTCTAGTATTGGTCTCACAACCACAATTAAAAGTCCACTTAATAATTGTATTTGAACTAGTCTTTATCAGCCCCCCGCACCACATCTATGGTCATTTATATCCGCACCTCCATCAAACCAACTCATTGTGGGGAATAAACGCTCGGACTTTGAAGAATACAAGGCGAGGACTTCTTCAAAGGTGGCCTAGATGGAAGTGTTGCTTTGACTTTGCAAACAACATAGAAGCTAGAGGGAATGTGCCCTTTGAAAACTACATTGTTCCACTCCAACTAGACATACCAGCAAATGATGGCAGTCAACGTTTTGTAAACCACCTCTTTTTTTGCCCAGATTTCCAAGCAATCATTTAACGTGCTGCCTTCCCAAACAACCGAGTAGGTAAGTTCTTTGTTTACCTTCAGCCAGGCTTCCTGACAGAATCTACAAGATACAAAGATGTGATACACAGTCTGAACATCTTTAAATCATAATGGACATCGATTTGGGCCTTGCCAACCCTTTTTTTCAAAAAAATCTAATGTTAAAATTTTGTTCTCGCTCGATAACCAAATAAACAATTTAATCTTCTGTGCTAAATCCCACTTCTATTTTGCGAGAGCTAGATATATATTTTTTACATTTACACTTTCGGAACTGTCCCCTCCAGTCCATAAGAGCGTATCGTCTTGTCCCTGTAATTGAACTCCCACTCCACCAATGCCCTGCTGAAAGCATCCCATTCCACTGCTAGAGTCCCCCTCAAGCCCAAAGCCTCGCTGGTTTTCCAGTTTTCTGAGAGTACTCCTGGTCTCACAACTCCCAAAGATTGCAAGAGGTAGATCATATTGTTTTTATTCAGTTTTGCTAACAACTGATGCGATAAGAAGGATGAACTCCCCAAGCCCAAAATACTATCCATACCAATTAAAATAGAGTGTCCCGATCTCGGCTTCCAGCTCAACCAATGGGTTAACAAGTGTAAAGCCTTCAGGAGATTTTTCTAGGTCTGGGATGCTGAGGCTGATCTAAACCCGAGTGACTACAGAACTATGGTGAATGTACTTGTCTTTCATCACCTTTTGCCACCTTTCATGAGGACTCACCACAAGGAGTTTGCCGCCAAGGAGGTATTGAAGAGAAATAGGTTTCTTATTCCCCCATCCTATTAGGGATAAAATGCATAACTTAATCTAAATTAATTTCAAGATAATTTAACATCTTGAAAGAAAAATTGATACCTATCATCTAAAAACTTAAAAAAAACACCTATTCTAATAAATTAAAAACTAAGGAAAATTAAAATTAATAATAGATAATAATGAAAATCTTTCATTCTTTCAACCTTTTAGAGATCAGTCTTTCAATCTTCAATATATCATTCAATAAAAATCTGGGTGCAGTATTTTATTTCGTCATTGATTTTAAAAAATGTACAGGAAACAACCAAAGTGCGGGGAATTAGGATTCTTCATCGCTCATATGCATCCTTTTCACGCTATAAAATGAAGAACTTACAACTTCTTGATATTGAAATGGGAAAAGATCCCTTGAAATGCCTTTTGAAGAGGGTGGACTCACCAGAACTATTATGGTTCCGCTGGCGCAACTGTGGCTGCTCTTCCTTCCCTCGTATTCCAATGAAGAAGTTAAGGGTGTTAGAAGTGGACTACGAAGTGGAGGGGTACGACTTGGAAACATTGTGGAAGAAGGTAAACAAAATTTTGTCAAGAATTTAAAGTTTTTATGTTTATCCGCTATTCTTTAATAGGGCACCGCACAACTCAAACGAATCAGAAGGGTTCTGTAGAGCACAGTTATCTATTATAATTAGAATAATTGGAACACGTGAACATACTGCAGGCACCTTTGCAGTTGCGGGAGTTGCGCCTTCGTGCTTCCCGCTTTAAAATTCCGAAGTCCATAGGGCAGCTGAAGCACCTGGAACGGATGGTGGTGACTTCACTGTATTCATGGTCGGGGATTATTGTCGAAATTCCAAAGGAATTTTGTCATCTGCGGTCCTTGAAACACTTGAAGTTGGAAAGAGCAAATATGAGTTCTCTGCCAGATTCCTTTGGGAATCTATCAACGCTGGAACACATCGACCTGTCTGGCTCCGGCAACTTGGAGAGGCTTCCGGATTCGTTCGGTAATTTAATTAAACTTAAATATCTTGATTTAAAGCAATGCTTTAATTTAACCCTCTCTAGCGGAACTTTTGGAAAGATAAGTACGCTTGAATACATAGATGTCACAGGTTGTCACAAAATTGAAGTGTTGCCTTTCCAAATTGTACATCAACGGTCCCGGGAAGAATTAAGCTTGGAGCTTAGAAACTTAAAAGAATGGCCCAGTGCCAGTGGAGAGTCGAGCCCTTTGGAAAAGTTGGTATTAGAAACCCCTTCGTTGGAAATGCTGCCGCCTTCGCTCGGACGTGACCTAAGGAACTTGAAGTATTGGGAGCTGCGGGGATGCCGGAGTTTGAAACGTTTGCCGGATTCCTTTCTACTGTTGAATCAGTTGACTGAGTGGATAGTGGAGGATTGTTCCTTGCAAGAACTGCATTTTAATACACTGAGTACAGAGTACAAATGTCTGCCTCGGCTACAACACTTGAGACTGGACAACACAGAAATCTCAAAGATATCATTCCCCACGGGTATTTGCCCCAACCTTCAACATCTTCAGATCCAGAATTGTAAGGACTTGGTAGAGGTTGGAACATTGCCAACTGCACTCGTAAACCTGGAAGTGATTTATTGTCCTAGATTGAGGAAGATAAAAGGGTTTTGTGATATTTCAGAACTTCAAAAGCTGAGCACTAGGCGGTGCGAAGAGGAGCTACCAAGTATTGAAACATTGGTATCTTTGGAAAAGTCGCAGTTGTTCGAGTGTGTGAAGCTGAAGAACATACAGGGGTTGAGACAGTTAACACAGCTTCGAGAACTAGACGTTTCTGGATTGTCCGAGCTAGAAGAGCTGCCTGGTCTTGAACATTTGAGGTCGTTGGAGAAGTTGTCTGCATATGATTGTGTGAAGCTCAAAAGCATACGGTGTTTGGCGCAGCTGACACAGCTTCTAGAACTAGACGTTTATGGATGCTCCGAGCTAGAAGAGCTGTCAGGTCTTGAACATTTGAGGTCGTTGGAGAAGTTGTTCTCAGGTTATTGTGTCAAGCTCAAGAGCATACGATTTTCAGCGCAGTTGACAGAGCTTCGAGAACTAAACGTTTCTCGATGCTCCGAGTTAGAAGAGCTGCCAGGTCTTGAACATTTGAGTTCGTTGGAGGAGTTGTTGGCACATGAATGTGTGAAGCTCAAGAGCATACGGTTTTCGGTGCAGCTGATAAATCTTGTAGAACTACACGTTTATGGATGCTCGGAGTTAGAAGAGCTGCCAGGTCTTGATTGTTTGATGTCGTTGGAGAGGTTGTGGGCATTTAAATGTACCAAGCTCAAGAGCATACGATTTTCAGCGCAGTTGACAGAGCTTCGAGAACTAAACGTTTCTCGATGCTCCGAGTTAGAAGAGCTGCAAGGTCTTGAACATTTGAGGTCGTTAAAGAAGTTGTCTGCAGCTGAATGTGTGAAGCTGAAGAGCCTACAGGGGTTGGCACAGCTGACACAGCTTCAAGAACTAGACGTTTACAGATGCTCGGAGATAGAAGAGCTGCCAGGTCTTGAACATTTGAGGTCGTTGGAGAAGTTGTCGGCATATGAATGTGTAAAGCTGAAGAGCATACAGGGGTTTGCACAGCTCACACAGATTCAAGTACTAGAGGTTGATGCAGAGCTTCGAGAAAACTATTATGGAAGTAATGGGGTTATTGATGAGAGTTCATGGGATTGGCTATGGAATCTCCACTGATACGGCCAAAAACAGCATGGACAAACAAGCTGCACATATGGCTGTTTAATTGGCCCTACAAAGTTTGTATCAATTAGGGTAGATTTCTTTTACCAAAATGTTTTTAGAATAGTGTATGCAATCACAAAATCAGAACTCCGTGCACGTTACCACGTTGAGCTCAAGGTTCATTTGGATGTACCGATAAAATATGGTTCTGATTTTTGTTCATCGAGTTTCCTTCATATGCTCCCACATTTGCATTTCTTTGAAAGGCTGGGATATTTAACGATAAGGAATTAACTAAATACTTAACCCGTTGAAAAATGATTATATTAAAAAAATAATTTTATGATTATTTTAATATATAAAAATTACATGTAGTTATTTTATATATATATAGTTTTTATATAATTATTTGTTAATATTTAATACAATTAGCAACCACTTAATAAAAGTGGTTGATATACATAGGACTATTAGTTTGTAAAGGTGGAAAATGAAGTAAATTGACGTATATCAACCATTTTCATACTTTGGAGATAACCATTAATATATTAATTAATTATTACCATGTAATATATAATAATAATATATTAATGTATAAATTTAATATATAAATTATAATGTAATATATAATAATAATGTATAAATTAATGTATTAATTTACATTGTTAACTTATTAATTGATTTATGTATTGATAATGTAATGTTGTAATTAATTAATACATTAGTACATTGGTAATTTATATATTGCTAAAGTATTAATAGATTAATAAAGTAATACATTAAATACATAAATAAATACATTAACAAATTCAATACATTAAATGCATTAATAAACACATACTAAAGTATTAATGCATTAATAAATACATTAACAAATACGTTACTAATATAATAGATATATCAATAGAAAACACTAATATATTGAATAGATAAATAAATACATTAATTAATTAATACATTAGTAATTTATACATTGATAAATAAATACATTAATACATTAGTAATTTATACATTGATAAAGTATTAATACATTACTTTAATATAATACATTAAATACATCAATCAATACATTAAAGACATTAAATGTATTAATAAATATATTATTAAAGTATTACCACACTAATAAATACATTGAATATATCAATAAATACATTAAATGAATTAATAAATGGATTAATAAATACATTTGCTAATGTATTAATATACTAACAAAATAATACATTAATAAAGTAGTAATGCATTGAAGCTAATATATTTAGTAAAACATTATTAAAATTTTAATACATTAATACATTATTAAGTAATACATTGCTAAATTATTAATACTCTATTAAAGTAATACATTAATAAGCCTATTATTAAAGTAGTAATAATATTATTATATATTATTAAAGTAGTAACAACGTAGTAAATATATTATTAAAGTAGTAATAATATGTGTTTCCTCTTAAGAGGTCACAAGTTCAAATCCAAAGGGGGGTAGGGTATGTATACTTTCGTAGACTTTACTAGTCAAATCGTTGGGAGGAGGGGGGTCCCTTGTTCCACAAACAAGGGGGTCTCATATACCAATTTGGTGTGGCTTGGTCGTGACCTTAAAAATAGATTATTATTATTATTATTATTATTATTATTATATTAATACATTAATAATACATTATTAAAGTATTAATACATTTATTGAAAATGACTAATATGATTAACCATGATCATGGTTTCTTATGGTCATAACCATGAATGTCATTGATACATTTAAAATTTTTGTTTTTCTTAGGTGATTGAGGAAGAATGACGAGAGTTGCAGAGCTCGACTCCATTCAAAAATGGTGAACACTCCTCCCGAATGATGTTCCCTGTGACTTCACCAACATCGGATGAAGGGCTTTGAAGCACCCTGGGCACCCTCGCTTCCCTCCTGACCCATCTTACTCTGACCTTACCACCCCCTGTTGACTGAACAGTTTCCCAGATTCTAGAGCTTCCTGCTATTGAGCACTGTACACAGTTCTGACCCCACCCTAGTCTCCTCAATTGCTACACTCTTTTACATTATCTTATCCATCTCCCTCTCATCCCATTTACCCATTCAACCTCCAGATACTCTACATTACCCGACAAGGCATCAGTTAACAATGGAGAGGGATGTCAGTGCACTTATGGGTGCAGCTGACGAAGCTCTCTAGAATAGAGAGGGTCTATTTTCCTCCATGGACTTATTGGCTAACTTCATCCATGCAAACTCTTCCTCCACATCCACTCGGGCCCCACCTACCATCCCTCTGCTGATCCCACACTCTTCACCAACTGTTTCACTCAACCTTCCACCAGTACCCTCACTTCATATCAAATCTCCCCACTTATCTTTAAAAAACTAGAACCCCACACTTCCCTCCACTCATTCTTATACTTAGCGACTACCCTCAACTGAGCATCTCACACATCCCACCAACCGTAGGACTAACTACCAGTCCTCCCAGAAGGATATTGGTGACACTTACCAGCAACATTCTCATTCTGGAACAACTCAAACCGGTAGACATCTTACTTCTCATAGACCCTGGAATACAAAAAAGACCAAAAGGAAAATGGTCTTAGGACATGACATTAGCCTCTCTGAATCGATCACTCTCAATCTCACAACCTTAATAGGAAGATATTCCTACAGAAATCTCTATCAAACAAACCTCTCAGAATTGGTAAGTTGCAACTGGAAACCACTCTTGTCCTACTCTTCAGAGATCACCTATCTCACTCAGGGTTGGATCTCTTTCATCTTCAAATCTACTGAAGACTCTTTTGCTATCCTGGAGCAGTTTTGGACCATAGATCAGGGATGATTTTAAGGATGGAAATTTATTTTAAAATGTAGAAACCTTGGCGAATCTTACTAATCCTTCATATGTTAACTATAAATGTTTGGCGATATTTTTGTAAAAAAAATCAAATTTATAAGTATTTTATATAGTTTTTATAAAATTTTGGCTATTTTTAAGGTAAAATAATTTTATCCTATAGAATTTGGGCGAATCATTTTTAAAATAGTGAATCTCGTTTTTGGAAAAACCATGGAAAATTAGCCCATGAGCGAAATTTAGCCCCTAAAATCATCCCTGCCATAGATGGTGGAAACCTCATGCTGAAATGCTGGAGGATCAACTTTGACCTCTTGCAGAACTATTTATGTCTTAGACATCTTTGGGTCCTCCTCCCTGGACTACCCCTTCAAATTTGGAACCAGAAATCTCTTGAAGCCATAGCCAATACTCTTGGACGCTTCATCTGTGTTGATCAACTCTCTCTTACTGCTTCAGTGAAAAAATTTGCTAGAGTAATGGTGGAGATAAACATACATGATGGACTGCTGGAATGCCTGGACATTGATTGGCGAGGTAAAATTTATAAACAGAGACTGGATTACTAAGGCATCCTGTTCAGATGTGCCATCTGCAGAAAAATAGGACACCTGAAGAATACATGTCCAAGTCACTTTGCTGATGAAGAATCCGAGGAAACTATACACGAGCTCTCCTCTAGGATGGACTCTCTGACTCCATCCACACATTTCACCTTTCAGGACCTTCCTTCAGATGAAGACTCGGCCAACCTGGATACCACCACAGGTAAACTCAAGTGCATTTTCCCATCTCTATACAACTCTCTCACCAACTGGGAAGTAGAGAAGATTAACTCATATGTCTTGTTGATGTCTGGCCACTCTCCTCCACTAAACACCTCTCCATATACTCTTCAGTTGCCTCCTACCACCACTTTGGGCCCCTCCTCAACACCAACACAACCCTACATTACAACAGTCAGCCCATCTATCCATCTATACAACTCTCCAAATCCCTGTCCCCCACCCTCCACAAACCTCCCCCTCCTCCCTCTCTAGCCATTACCATCCACTCTCCCCTTGGATTCCACTCCCAGGATGAATACCCGGGAACCAATCTCCATTTTACAACATAAATCATACTCGACTGAGATTCAAAAACCCTCACCTGGTCGCCCTGTTGAACCCTTTGCACCTCTACATACCTTGTCCTCGCCTTCGAATCACACTTCGACTCTGCCCTCCATCTCATCAGACCCCTCCTTTGCCCCTGCCCCCCCCCTACCCTCTACACACTCATTATTTTCCCCGGGTAGGAATGTGAACCGGGCTCCCCTAACATCCATCCAGCTGACTTCCACTAACCATGTGGTAGAGAAATCAACAATACCCTCGACCTCCTACCTCTATATTTAAGCTATACACAATAGGCAAGCACCTCCTACAATGAGGTTCTGGATTCCCTCCTTCCCTCCTACAAAGAAATTATCATTCCATCCCCTATTCCTACTTACATAGGACACTCTATCATTTTTCCTTCTCTTGAGACTGAGTCACTTGAACACATGAATAGCTCCGGACTGGAACAGGGATCTTCACATACCCTGTCCCATGGGATCGGATATGAACACTCTCCGATTAAAACCATAAGTGCTCGTCGTAAAGAGAATCCATCCTTACCACCAACCTCCGTCACTTCCACCAACTCCTCTAATAATGGGGCGCTTAGAGGCATGGAATCCCTAGAAATAAATAAATAATGATCTTGCTCTCCCTCAACATTAGAGGGGTGGGAGGGCCCCATAAATCCTCTACCTTCAGAAGCTTACTTGCTTGAACTTCGCCCGATATTATCCTTCTTGAGGAAACTTTAGTTGATGGTCTCAAATCCAGAACCTTCCTTTCCAAGTATTGACCAGATTGGCATACATGTTCTGTTAACTCTCTTGGATCCTCGGGTGGTCTCGCAGCTTCTTGGGATCCTTCTATGTTTGATTTACAACCCTTTCTAAGCTTTGAAAGTCTCCTACTTACTGACACTTGTAAGTGGAACTCACAATCTATCAACCTCCTCAATGTATATGGGCCATGTCAAAACATGAGAATATTCTGGCAACAGGTGGAATCACAAGGTCTGCTCGATCTCCACAATTTGGTACTGGCCAGTGACTTGAAATTTACTCTAAAATATGGTGAAATCTAGGATTTATCTACAATACAAGACCCACTTGCTGAATTCTTCACCACTCTTTTCAATTCACATGGGCTAATCGACTTTCCACTGGCTGTTTTGACTCCCACATGGCGCAATGGTAGAAATGGCAAGGATCATATATCAAAACGCCTAGACAAATTTTTTATCATGGACAACCTGGCTAATACTTTGGTCTGAGTTAGAACCTAGGCCGATTTTTCATATCTTTCGGATCACACTCCGATATTTCTACAGTTCGGCCTTCACCCTAAGAGGATATCCTATTCGTTTAAGTTGAATGCGTCCTGGCTCTCTGAACCATCTTTCTCAGAAATTGTTACTGCTATGTGGTCAAATCCTGCTCTACAACATGATTTGAATATACAATCACATTTTCTTCAGAAATTGAAAGTTTTAAAAGTCCGCATTAAAGGTTGGGCTGCGAATCACAAAGCTACCACATTACAAAGACTTCATGAGCTGGAACACAGGTTATACGGACATCAACACTCTACTACTTTGACAGATCAAACTGGGATTCATCTCGAACTTTACCAGCGACTAGAATCAGAAAGAAATAAGATCCTTCTGGCAGAAGAGTCTCTCTGGAGACAAAGAAGAAGAGCTACTTGGGTAAAGTCTGGAGATCTAAATACCATTTTTTTCCACTCCTTTGTCTCCTCCTCCAGGAATAAAAAACATATTTGGGACATTACAGATGAATCTGGTAACAAACACAACACTCAAGAAGACATTAAAGCAACAACCTCTATTTATTTCACAAACTTCTACAAGGCCAGAACAGAGGTACTTCTTTCCTCCCAAGTAGATGTGGCAAAACTCTACCCACAATCTGTAACAACAAAGGAGAAATCTCTTTTGAACAGACCTTGCAACATACAAGAAGTACTTGTAGCCCTCAAATCCTTCTCAAAGGATAAAAGTCCAGGCCCCGATGGTTGGACAATTGAATTTTATTTGCATTTTTTCGATCTGGTGGGGCCAGACTTACTAGATATTATAGAAGACTCTCAACAACAAGGTAAGATACTCAGGGCTCTAAATTCCACCTTCTTAACTCTTATTCCGAAAGCCAGCCATCCAACTTCATTTGGAGATTATAGGTCAATCGCGCTATGTAATATTTGCTACAAACTCATCACAAAGGTCATTACGAACCGAGTCAAACCTATCCTCTCCCGCCTCTTGTCTAGAGAACAATTAGGCTTCCTAAAGGGCCGTCAAATTCTGGATTCCATAGGCACTGCCCAAGAATGCCTCCACAACGTCCATCACAAAAAAGCCAGTGCTCTCATCCTTAAACTTGATCTAAAGAAAGCCTTTGACTGTGTTGATTGGGACTTTTTCTGACTTACCTTAACCCAACTAGGGTTTTGCCACTCTATAATCGCCTCGATCATGAGTTGTGTCACTAGTGCATCTATTATTGTGCTGATTAATGGTGAGCGAACTCCTTTTTTCCGCAATGAAAGAGGATTGTGCCGGGGTTGTCCATTGTCCCCTCTTCTCTTCATCTTGACTATGGAAGGACTAAGCCTTCTACTGAAAAAGATTCAGGCAGAAGGTAAAATCATTGGGATCAAAGTCTCCAGATTGGTCAAGATCATTCATCTTCTCTTCGTCGACGATGTTCTTATTATGACAAAAGATAACCTACAAGAATGGCATTAAATCAATGACCTCTTGAACCATTTTTGCGCAGCCTCCGACCTTCATATAAAATGGAATAAGACTACCTTACACCATGCTAATATCACTGAACAGGTACTAGAATCACTTAAAGCCTTCTTCCCACATAAATTTGTGCATCTATCACTTGGTTTACAATATCTCGGCTATTTTATAAAAGCAGAACAACATAAAGCTTCTGATTGGGAATGGATGCTCACCAAGGTAAAGAACAAAATTAACAATTGGTGCAATAGATGGTTATCGATCAGTGGCAGATACACTCTCCTGAAGGCCACCCTTGAAGGACAGCCAGTGTATTGGATGGCACTGGCTACCATTCCCATGACAATCCTGGAAAAACTCAGGAAATTGAGTTTTAACTTTCTTTGGTCGGGTTTCTAGGAAAAAAACATGCTGCAACATCTCTGTAATTGGGAAACCTTAGCAAATCCAAAAAATAAAGGAGGTTAGGGCTTATGAAACCTCTTCAAATTCAATTCGGCATTGGCTGCCACTACCCTTTGGAGAGCTCTTACTTCAACAGGCATTTGGAGTATGGTGATCAAAGACAAATATTTTTCATCCACAACAGTTGAGATCTGGCTTTTCTCGTCCCCTACAATTCCTAGAAAAGCCTCACAGACATGGAGGATATTGAACAAATCGGCTCACTTGATTAGAGATTGGATCAGCTGGCACCTTGGTTCTGGCTGCTCCATTAGTATTGGTTCTGAACGTATTCTGGGACTTGGCTTGTCATCTTTTCTTTCCCTACCCCTTCTAGCACATCTTCACAACAAGGGCATACACTTCTTATACCAAGCATCAAACCACAATCTGTTGGGCACATCAATTTCCAGATGGATTTCGGGCAACACTCTTGAACTTACTGGCGATTTATTGATAGAATGGACAAATTTATGCGGGTCTCTCATCAGCGCTGGAGTCTTCTTACTCAACATAATGGATCACCTTCTTTGGACTGGCGGAGATGGCATCGGCTGCATCTCTGTCTCAAATTTTCACACAACAATTATAAACTCTGCAAACCTCCCCAACATCACAGGCTGGCGTAAGGGCCTTTGGAAATGGAAAATTCCATTAAAAGTGAAATTATTCACCTGGCTTGTGAACAAAAATAAAATTTCTACTTGGGATAATTTGATCAGGAAAGGATGGAACGACCCAAACATCTTTCATCTCTGTTAAAAAGATGAAGAAACAGTGCCTCACCTATTCATTCATTACGAATTTGCGAGAAAAGCCTGGAATTATATCAGCCTTGACCAACAACTCACAACGACCTGGCAAGGGATCTCCATGGTTGATTGCTTCATAAACTGGCTTTCAAGCGAGCGTGCTCACAAGCTTCTTCCTCCGATGGTTATTTGGCATATTTGGCTAGTCTGAAACTCTCTGATTTTTTAGAACTCCACACCCTCCAACAACTCTATTGCTTACAGAGCTCTTGGCATGCATCAGATATGGAGAGATATTCACCCATCCAAAGAGAAAAATAAAGTATTTATTAACCCATACATTGCTGACAACCTTATCAAAGGTTGGTTCGATGGCGTAGCCCAACACAATGGTGCTCTGTGTGGTGCAGGGGGCTTGATCAGATTGACTGAAAATTCTATCTACAAATGGACATTCAGCTGTGGTCCGGGCACCAACACTGGAGCATAATTGTTGGGTACCTGGGCCATACTTCACTTGGCAAGAAGACTCAATATAGAAAACCTCCATCTCATTGGTGACTCAAAAGTCATAGTAGATTGGTTGAACTGTAGCGACGATTTGCATTCGAAACACCTCTTCACTTGGATGGATTGAATAAAATTTCTCTAGTTCCATTTCAAGAGCCTAATCTTCACTCATACCTCTCGAGAGTTTAACAGACAAACGAACATCCTCTCCAAATCATCTCTTCAAAAGCAATCAGGTCTGCTTTCCTACACTCACTGGATGGATGGCCAAGAGGGTCTCTCTCACATCATCAAAATATTCTAAGATACTAGCAAATAGCCATCATTATTTGTTGGTTATCTCACAGTATTTGACTCATGCGTTGGACTGATTCTCATTGAATTACTCTTCATATGTCTCCATAATATTTCTGTTTTTTAGTTCAGGGTACTCTCACTCTCCTCTGAATTGGAACTATCTAATTGAAGGAGAATGACTCTACCAGCGTGTTGATCTATCACAACACTCATTGATTGTACTTGTCTCCGAGAACGAATTATATTTTATAATATAATTGAGCAATTTTTCATTTGGAAAAAAAAAACATTAATTTAATTGATTAATACATTAATACATTTCTAAGAAATACATTAAGACATTAATAAAGTATTTATAATCAAATGAAATAATACATTAATAAAGTAGTAAGATATTAACAAAGCATTAATACATTATAACATTCATATAATGTATAAATTAAAGTATAAATTTGCATTAAAGGATAATGTAACTTATTATTAATTAATTGATACATTAATAATGTAATGTATTAATTTATTAATACATTAATGTATAATGTAATGTAACTTATTAAAGTACTAATACATTAATAATGTTATTTATCAATTAATTAACACATTAATATATTGTTAAAGTATTAATACACTCATAAAGTAATGCATAAATAATACATTATTAAATTATTAATACATTTATGGAAAATGACTATGATTGATCATGATCATGATTTCTTATGGTCATGACTATTAATAATATTGATACATTAAAGTATATTGAAATGTATTTATTTAATTAATTAATAAACGTTATTGCATTTTTAATATAAACATTAGTATAGTATTAATACATTAAGACATTAATAAAATATCAATACACAAATAAAACAATAGTTTCATAAAGTAGTAAGACATTAATAAATCATTAATATTTTATTACATTAATACAATTTATAAATTGAAGTATAAATTTGCATTAATGTGTAATGTAACCTATTAATTAATTGTTACATTAATAATATAATGTATTAATTAGCTAATACATTAATGTAAGATATTAAAGTAGCCCCCGGGGGGCAGCTCAATTGGCAAGTGCCGTGATATAGCGTGTTATGTACGATGAGGTTTCAAGTTCAAATCCCCCCGACTTACCCGTGCCTGCGGAAGGGGCATANATAATCTATAAAATGGGTTGAGACTAATATAACATTCCCTATGAGCCCCCGGGGGGCAGCTCAATTGGCAAGTGCCGTGATATAGCGTGTTATGTACGATGAGGTTTCAAGTTCAAATCCCCCCGACTTACCCGTGCCTGCGGAAGGGGCATACGTATGGCACCTGGAGGTTATAGTGGTAGCAGTCGGAATCGACCCCGTGTCACGCGAGTACGAGACCGGCCCAGTTGCCGATTCCGCCAGCATAAAAAAAAAAAAAATGTAAGATATTAAAGTACTAATACATCAATAATGTAATTTATTAATTAATTAATACATTAACACATTGTTAAAGTATTAATACTCTAATAAAGTAATGCATAAATACTACATTATTAATGTAATAATACATTATCAATAATGTATTTATTAATATTATTAATACACTAAAACATTAATATTAAATAATTAATACATTAAAAAAGTATTAATATTTTACTAATACATTATTAAAGTATCAATACCTTAATAAATACATTATTAAAGTAGTAATACATTAATAATACATTAATAAATACATTATTAAAGTAGTAATACATTAATAATACATTATTGAAGTATTAATACAATAGTTTATAATGACCATGTTTGACGGTTAACCATGTCCATGGTTGAGTTTGGTAGAACTTGATTGACTTTGAGAATGAAAGGTTCATTATGGTTGACCTTTGTTGACGATGACCATGGCTAATTGAGGCTCACCTTAGATTACCATGATCATGGTTATTTATGGTTTACCATGAACATGACCATAGTTAACTTCTATGGACCTTCTATAGAAATTCACGATGGTTAAATTGCAACAATATGGTTATGTTTATCACATTGCGATGATGAGGCTATGTTCGTCACAATGCGACAATATGGTTATGTTCGTCACATTGTGACAATATGGTTATGGCCATTCATGTTCGTCACATTGTGAAAATATGGTTATGTTCATCACATTGCGACAATGTGGTTATGGCGAGTCATGTTTGTCACATTGCAACAATATGGTTATGTTTGTCACATTATGATAATGTGGTTATGGCCAGTCATGTTCATCACATTGTGACAATATGGTTATATGCTCGTCACATTGCGACAATATGGTTATGGCTAGTCAAGTTCGTCACATTGCGAAAATAGGCTTATGTTCGTCACATTGCGAGACTCAGTGCTATGTTCATCAAACAGAGAGACTTGGTGCTATGTTTGTCACATTGCGAGATTCGAGGTTATGTTTGTCAAATTCTGACAATATGGTTATGTTCGTCACATTGCGACAATAAGGCAATGTTCGTCACATTGTGACAATAGGGCAATGTTCGTGACATTATGACAGTGGGTCTATGTTTGTCATATTGCGACGATAGGGATATGTTCGACACATTATGAACAATATGGTTATGTTCATCAACTTGTGATGATGAGGCTATGTTCCTCACATTATGACAATATTGTTATGCTTGTCACATTGTGACAATATTGTTATGGCTAGTCATGTTTGTCACATTGTGACAATATGGTTATGTCCGCCACATTGCGACAATATGGTTATGGCTAGTCATGTTCATCACATTGTGACAATATGGTTATGTTCATCACATTGTGACAATGTGCTTATGGCCATTCATGTTCGTCACATTGTCCATTCATGGTCGTCACTCAAAAATAAGATACCATAGGTTTTGGTCCACTCATGGTGGAATGAGAGAACTCTACGAAGAATATCATTTGAAAAGTCCATCATAGTATAACTCGCTTGCTGCATCATCTTCATCATGTCTTTTGCATTTCCCATCAAAATTTAATGAGTGGCCTCTAAGAATGGCTATATATTGCTTCTTTATTAATATATTATTTTAATAGTGTATTAATGTATTTTAATAAGTTGAATGGTTATTTAATCTTTAATATATTGTAAATATATTTAATTGTGAAAAAAACTACAATTTTTTTATATTTAGATTTTAAAAAATATTTTTTAATAAAATAATATGAATAAATAAATTGTATTTTTAGTTTTTATATTTATATATTAAATATGTATTTTTTAATGGAATAATAATAATAACCGTATTTTAATTTTTAATTTATTTTTCTATACAATGTAATAATAGTAATAAATAATATTTTAATTATTTATATATTTAAAATTTGTAGATATTTTTTTTAAACTATATATTATATAATTGAAATTATAATTGTTATAGTTTGAAATGATCATAACACTCATGTTTATTTTAATGGTTTGAGAATATAGATTTTAATGAAAGTTTTATATGGGTCTGAGACTTACTTTGTTAATTATGTCATACATGACAAATAAAATCAATAAAAATTATATAAAAATTATATATGGATGTATAATGGTCATAGTTTGTATCATGGTGCAATGTATACATTCTATGATTCATGTGTGGTGTACTTAAATTTACTTATAACAATAATAAATCATCATCAAATTTCAAGTTGATTTTCTATCTGCAACAGGTAAAACAAGTTGATTTCCTTTAAATGTTCTTAGGAAAAATATAAATCATCATCTATAATGTATAAATCTAGCAGATTTGTTATCAATATCCTTAGAACAATATAACTCATCATCTACAAAGATCCATATGATTTGTTATCAATTCTCTTATAACAAGTATAACTCATTAAATGATTTGTTGTCAATGTCCTTAGAACAATTATAAATCAAACAGATTTATTGTCATTTTTCTTAGAACAAGTATAATTCATCGTCTACAAAGTTCAAGATCATTTGCTATCAATGTCTTTAGAACAAGGAAAAATCATCATCTGTATAGTTAAAGATAAATTGCTATAAATGTCCTTAGAACAAGTATGATTCTAAGTTTCCTTCTATGTAATACATCACATCATTAATCATTTCAAAGTTCCTATCTTTGTGACAAAGGAAACAATTTATTAGATTTTAAAAAAAAAACTAGGCCAAAAATTCATTTCCATATTGTCATGTGACAAACATAACTCGACATTGCAATATGACAAACAAAATTAGACGGGGAAACATGGCGAACAAAATCAGACATTGCAACATGACGAACAAAATCAGATGTTTCAACATGATGAACATAGTAGTGTTGCAATGTAATGACCATAGTAGTGTCAAATTTCGACAACCATAGTAACGTCGCAATGTCTCTAGCATGGCCCTCTCATCGTAATGTGACAAACATAGCCCCGCCATTGTAATGTGACGAATTTAACCATATTGTTGTACTCTGATGAACATAGCCTTGTCATCGCAATGTGATGAACATAATAATGTTACAACGTGATGAAGATAGTAGTGTCACAATCTAACAAACATAGTAATGTTGCAATGTGTTAACCATAGCCATATCATGTGACGAACATAATCCAACATTGCAATCTGATGAAAAAAAGAGATTTGGACATTAGATTGCCAAACAATAAACATTCCACAGGCAGAGACACACAATCCCATTCAAAATTTCGACACAGGAAAAAATTGTGCACCTTCAAAATGCAAAATGAACACTAAAATAGACATGTTAGAAGAAGGAATATTATAGATGGAAGAATGGCTCGAATGGCTCGGTTTCCTGTAAAAAGATTTGGCCATTAGATTTCCAGACAATAAACATTCGAGAGGATATGAAATGATAAGCAAACACACAATCCGTTCATGGGAATTGGTAAAGAAGTGAACACAAATTCGGTTACCCATCCTACCAACAAGTGTACGCTCGTTATGAAATGTTAGGAAAAGGCACCATCCACGTTACCAAAAGCCCGTAACCCTTCAAATCCATAAAAAATTGGTCATTATTCATAGAATTAATAACTCCTAATTACTGGAACGTGGCAATGAGGTTTTCTATACATATTAATTATTAAACGTGGCAATCACTGGATAGGGCAGTATTTTTTTAATCATATTAAGTAAATGTGAAAAAGTAAACAAGGAAACAGACGCATTCATAAATGCAAGGACTTTAACAACATTATATCTCATTCATTGATTTGAGTGTAAGACAAAGAATATGCCAACATCTTTAATTGTACACCATAAGATTGAAATTTGTAATTAAAAGGCTCATTAAACCATCGATTCCAATAGGGGACGCCTACCGAAATAATTATTGTTTAATAAAAAAATTAATTTATTTATACTAGCAACAATAACATTAATATAATAATATTAATACATCTTATATACCTTTACAAGTATATATTTAACACATTAATGGACACAATAACATTATTAATATGGTTGTTACTAATAACCATTGAAAACCTATATAAATAAATATTAATATAAATAAATATTATATTATATTAATTTATACTCATGTTTGTATTAGTTTATATTAATATAATATATGTATTAACTTATATTAACAAATTTTATACAAAATTTTGTTTTTTTTGTAAATAAAAAAAAAATATATTTCCTTAACAACAAACTAGCCATGTGTTCTGCAATAGATATGGAAACGAGAATAGGTGGTAAACTTTCAAGTTTTTGTTGAAGTTTGATAAAAATTGTAAACCAAAAACTATGCATCAACATATCTACAACCATGGTTGTTCTAAACATAGATTCATAATAACAGAAAAATAAATTAAATTGTGGGAAAACCTGGATTGTCGTCACATTAGGAGGTTGTGGCCATGCAGGAGCAAACACATATAGTTTGCAGCAGGTCAAGCATTTGTGCTTGACATGCTCGCTTGAAAGGGAGTCAAACAGAGCATCCAAGCGACGACATAGAATACTTTGGCGGTGAAGTCGATCTACTGCATCCTGTCTCATGTCAAAAGTAAGTTGCAGATGATCCTTTGAGAAATGAGAAATGATAGGTGTCTCTGGTACTGAAGCTGCAGTTGGTTGAAACTCACTGACTGGTTGAGCCTCCTCGTCTTTCCCTACAGTATGGATCTCTTCTTCGACGGGGCAATTTTTCATTTTTAGAGCGGAATCTCCTTCTAAAGAATGTCGTCCAGAAGTGTGGGGAGAAATGAATATGTCAGAGGCTGAGAAAAGGAAGGATTCTAGAGGTGCCTAAGGAGGAGCCTAAGGAAACTCTTCCTCAACATAAGCCATGGCTTTATCATCGTCCAATCAATTTTGAACAGAGACGAGTGGATTATCCAAAAAATGACCAACAAGGTGAACATTAGAGATGGGAGGTAGAATTGGTCCAGAGGAGGGGCCTGGACGATGATGTCGAGCAACAAATATGTAATAGGTCGCTCCCCCGGCTTCGGATTTTCCCTTTCTAATGGAATTGGGATAGCTGGGGAAAGATTGACAACTAGAAGAGGGAGAGGACACCCAAAGAAGAAAATACCAAAATGGGAGGGGAAGCCAGAGTTCGGACCTGAACAAAAACAAGAACAAGATGACAATTTCCATTTCTTACCTCCATAATAGTTTCCGAATTGACAGTGGAGAGCACCATTAAGGTCGAGTTGACAACTCTCATTCGACTCGTACCGGTCCAGGCAGACTTCGGCCCTCGCTTTGAGTGCACCATTAAAGCTCTCTCCTGATGCAGACACACCACCATTCCCATTGAGTGAATGCTACTCATGCAGAAGAGACTAAGGAAAAGGGTGCTGGCTCGGGTTATTAACTGTTGAACACGCATGTTTTCCAGTAGTCACGCCATCCGAAGGTTATACAAAAATTTGTTAATAATCAATAAAGATATAATAATATTAATAAAAATATTGTACTATAATGTTAATATATATATATATA
>JASDQU011246814.1:34690-47743 GCA_032191745.1 Picea mariana | reverse complement strand
TCATCTGAAACCTACCTATGTATTCCATCCACCCAAGAGAATAATGAATCCTAACATCATTTGGTGTTTGTTCAACTTTTCATAATTTAGTCAAGATTAAAGCTAAAAATATTCTTTTGTTTAAACTACAAATATTTGTGTTTGTGTTTATTTATTTTTATATGTGTTGATACATAGGTTTCATTTTATTATACATGTTAATAAGTAGGTTATATTGTAATTGCTTATAAGTAAATAGATTTCATTTTATTATAATTGTTGATAGAGAAATTATATTGTAATGTTTTTATTAGGTCAATGTGTTTTTCTCTTTATTTTGTTGGTAATAGTTTACATATATTTATATTAAATAATTTTTTTGAAACATTATAAATTGTTTTTAAATTTTTTAAAAATAATGTTTATTTTGTTGATAATAATTTACATATATTTATATTAAATAAAAAAAATTTGAAACATCATAATTTTTTTTTTCAATTTTTAAAAATATTTCATTAAAAACTTTGATTGGCGTTTATTGTTCATTATTTAAAATTTTAGTTGATATTTATTATTGATTTTACAATTTTTTCTTATTTGAAAAATATTTGTTAGATAAATAAAATCTATCAAAGTTTTGATAGGTGTTTTTTGTTATTTATTTAAAATTTTGATTGATGTTTATTCGTAGTTTGATACTTTTTTATCATTTAAAAATAAAATCCATCAAAGTTTTGATGGGTGGTTTATGTTATTTGTTTAAAATTTTTATTGATGTTTATTGATCATTTGATATTTTTATTATTATTTAAAAAATTATTGTTAGATAAATAAAATTAATTTAAAAATATTATAATTTTTAAAAGTGTTTATTGTTAATTTGATATTTTATTATTACTTAAAAGACATTTGTTAAATAAATAAAATCCATTTAAAAATATAAAATACAATAGTGTAATGACATTAGGCCAAATTTAAGGGAAAAACACATTTAATAGCCAACTAGATTGCATGATCTAATTTCAAAATTGTTTTTATTATTAAACATTTGATATATTTTTGTCGAGCCTCCCTTAACTCACTTGTGAGGTCCCAACTTAGCTCACTTATCAATTCCCACCATCTTAGGGAGTAAATTTGTGCAAAGTCACTAAAGTCACTTGTTAGTGCCCAACACTTATGGATATGTCCAAAGATAATGATCGACTTGATAGCACTAGCCCACCATCTTAGGGATATGTCCAAACACAATGATTGACTTATCTTAAGGATATGTCCAAAGTCCCTTAAGTCACATGTCACTTCCCACCACTTAGGAATATGTCCAAAGACAATGATCGACTTGATGGCACTATCGCACCATCTTATGGATATGTCAAATGATAATGATTGACTTTATCTTAGGGATATGTCGAAAGTCCCTTCAGTCACCTGTGAGTGCCCACCACTGAGGGATATGTCCAAAGACAATGATCGACTTGATGGAACAGTCAAATAATAAGTTTATCTTTTGTTGTCTTGAAATTAATTGACTCATTTAAGCTCTCCTCTCTCTCGTTCCTCGCTGCAAAGAATTAATTGACTCATTTAAGCTCTCCTCTCTCCCGTTCCTCGCTGCAAAGATAATGAAATGGGTCGCAGCAAAGATAATGAAATGGGTTTAAATTATCATACTGGATAATAATTATAGGTATATTTTTTAACTTTTTTTTTTTTAATTTAGTAAAATTTTGTTAAAATTTTAAATTTGAATGATTGAATTTGTATAATTTGAATGTTTTGAAGATTCTTCAAATGTAAAAAATTGGTGATTTTACCAAAATTTATTTCATAAAAATATTTTATGAAAAAAACATCATTTCAACATTTAATGTTTAGACAAAGCTGCCATCGATTTATATCACCAAAGACAAAGCGATCAACCAACATAGAATGGTAGTTGTATAGTGCATCAAATCATTGCTGTGCAATACACCAGTGTTCCAATATTTTATTTTTCCTTTGTTAAGTGTAAGGTGTGAGGGGTGAGCATGGAAACCATGTTTATACTCCAAACCAACCGTGATGGAAACTATCATGTCAATTGGATGTGTTGAACGGATCTTGCAATTGATTTTTACATGCATAATCAAACTCATTCACATTGAAATCAAAGTTTAGACGGAAGAACTGAGTAAAGTACACGTATGTTTTAGATAGTCAAAAGTAATAACTTTTGAATTACTTTGAATACTTTATTTTGGTTTAAAATGATAATATTTATATTTATAAAAAATTCATTTAAAATGATAATATTCATATTTATCAAATATTTGTTTATTGTAAAATTATTTATATAATATATAATATTTATTGTAAAATTATTTATATAATATTTAATATAAATTTTAGAATAAGAATGTTTAAATTAAAAAATAAAAATAATAATAAAAAAGTCTTAAAATTGATAAATTGTAATATATTATTTGATAAATTAATCTATATGATATACAATGTATTTTTCATGATTTATTATGAATACTTTATAAGTTTAACATTTGACATTGCCAAGTGATATTATACTGTAAAACTTTTTGTATCAATATTTATAAAACACTATACATATGAAATTATTAAAAAATTAAAAAATTATTAATAATATGAGTAATATAAATTATATGAATATTATTATAATGATGTAATATGTAAAAGTTAATTTTTTAGAAAAAATTATAATATAATTTATATTATTTTTGTGTTAAAAATAATATCATATAAATTAAAATATTTTCAAAATTATGATGATGGTGGTGAATAAGAACTATTAAAATTAAATTTGGTTTATCAATTTTATAAAAAATAAATATCTATTTTATTTACTTTCGAATTTTATTTATGTAATCATGAAATTTTAAGAATATAAAAATTTCAAATTAATAATAATAATAGTATCAAACTAGTAAAATATATTGGACATACATCCAATTTTAAAATCTTTTAAAAATATTGAAAATAAAGTTAGTTTATACTATCAAACTATTAAAATATATAGGACATACATCCAATTTTAATATCTTTTAAAAATATTGAAAATAAAGTTAGTTTAAATTTTAAGTCTTTTAAATATTAAAACTACAACTTTTAATTTTAGCATACTTAAATAATTGAAATTAGATAAAATCTATGTGGGTTCTCACCTACCCTAACATGATCATATTTTGAAGTTATTAAAATAAGGATGAGAAAGTAAATAAACAAATACCATTACTTATAATTAATGAGATGTCAATAATATATTTTTCTCTTTAATATCAATACTTAGCCTATCATACAAATAAGGAAAATTATATTAAATATTTTTTAGAGAATTATTTCTAAACTTGAATAGTGTGGAAATGAGAGTATCAAAATCATTATAGATATAAAGAACATATAAAATATTATTTTGGGAGATCTTAAACTATATTTTTAATGTTATTATATAAAAAAAACAATTTATTTGGTTCACTTGGTTTTTTTTTTTTTTCCTAAAAGGTATTTGGTGTTTACATTATTCAATGAGAGCATATAGATAGGGTGAAAGGGGAGTTTTTTGAAGTCAACCAAATCTTTTAGTTTGAGGAAGTAAGGTAAATATTAATATAAAATGATAAAGATTTTCAAATGTAGAGATAGATAGGCTTAACGGGGAGTTTGAAGGAAGCAATTTACTAGGCCAGTTGTATCTTAAGTTTGAGGAAGGAAGGTAAATATTAATGTAAAATGATAAACATTTTCAAATGTAGCAATATATTTGCTTCTTTTATTAATTTATTGTCATTAATTGCAAGCATTATATTTAATGGGATCATAATGGTAACAGAGATCATGAATGGCATGGATGGACGCAAATTCATTATTCTAAATGCAAATGGTAGATATTATTATTTTCTCCTCACTTTTCTACAAATTAGCAATGGACAAGTTTCTCTTTGCATGTCCCACATTTGGCAACATCTAACTTTCACAACTTACCATTAATTAAGTTGTTAGTCACACAATTTGAAGCACATATTCTATTTAGTTTCAACTAGTTGTCCTATAAATTTTAACCACAACAATTTGACACATGGTCTTTCCTTTCCTTTGACTTCACTCTTCCTTTTTATTGCATTTGGGTCACATCTAAGGTGTAAATTATACTTATATGTCAACTATAAATTACAAAACCTAATATTAGCATCGTTATCTTCACCTTATAAAAAGAATCATGTCAAACTAAGATCACATTAATAGGTATTTGAAACTCACATTTAAAATTCATTCTAATATTAGCATCATTGTCTTCACCTTATAAAAAGAATCATGTCAATCTAAGATCACATTAATAGGTATTTGAAACTCACATTTAAAAATCATCAAAAAATAATATCACATTTAATAGGTATTTGAAACTCACATAAGGCTACAAAAATATAATTTGTTTTAAAAATATGTTGTTTCTACACATAGTGAATTTCAAATTTTATGTGAACTTTAAAAATATTTTTTCTTTAGTCATATATATATAATATTTTTATTGAAGAAAAAATTAGCAATAACCAAGCAACATAACAAATTCAGCAATACTACACACCAGCACAAACATTCTCATTACCAACACATATATTTATACATGTGCAAGAGTTATCACATGAAACAAACATCTTCTTAATGACTCAACAATTTCCCCACAATTCACTAAAATAATATCATCTCTATATGAAAATATATTTTCAAGACATAATCACACTGACAACAATTAAATGAAGAATAGAACAAATGAATCATTCACCCAACATTTATCCCCCATAATGATCACTTGGAAAGATTCCAAAATCATCTATGATTTTGTAGAACTTATCCTTTCGCAGTGCCTTGGCGAAAATGTTTGCAACTTGATCTATTGTTCTATAATACATAATCTCGATCACACCTTGTTGAACCAAATCTCGCACAAAATGATTTTGTATATCAATGTGCTTGGTCTTCTTGTGAAAAACTGTATTCTTAGTCATTTGAATAGCACTTTGATTATCAAAAATAAATTATGTGGGTTGTTATTATCACTCATGTAGTTCCTCCAAAATTATTCTCAATCACATTGATTCATAAGTTGTTGTATTTATTTCTTTGTACTGCGCTTATGTTGTGGAAAGTGAAACTAAAGGTCTCGTTTTAATACTCCAAGAAATTGTTGTTCAACCCATGTTGAATTTATAACCTACGATAGATTTTATGTCATTTATATAGCCTACCCATTCTGAATCTATGTAACTAATCAATTTGAAATTCTTTGTAGATCTATATAGCAAACCATACTCAATTGTATCATGCAAATACCTCAAATTTATTTTCACTTCTTTCCAATGTATTTTCCAAGGATCCAAAATAAATCTTGATACCATATTTAATGCAAAATATATATGTGGTTGAGTTGTCATTAGGTATATAAAAATTCCAACCAATTGACAATGTAGATTTGCATCAATTGGATTATATTCATCATTTATGTATAACTTCAACCCAATTTCCAAAGGATTTGTGTTTGATTTAGAGCTCATCATGTTGAATTTATTTAGAATATCGCAAGTATACTTATCTTGGGACATGAAAACTCTATCTTCCTTCTACCATACTTCAATTCCCAAGAAATAATGCATCTCGCCAAGATTTGATATCTCAATTTCAGTAGTCATATGTGACTTAAACTTTTGAAACAATTCAATATTATTCCCTGTGTATACCAAATCATCAACATCTAATGAAACAATTAGAATATTTTGTCCTAAATGATGAACATAGATATTGGGTTCAGAAGAACTCTTAGCTAGTCGATGATCTTGAAAGCATTTATCAATCATTGAATACCATTATCTTGGTGATTGTTTGATACCATACATGGCCATCTTAAAGTTGTAAACATGATCTTCTTTACCTATAATTTAAAAACCTTTAGGTTCCTCTACATAGATTTCTTCATGCACATAACCATTTAAGAAAATTTAGTTAAAATCCATCTAAAAATTTGTCCAATTATACTATACAACCAATGCAAGTACCATCTTGATTGTGTCCAACTTTTCCACTGGAGCAACTGTTTTTGTATAATCAATTCCTTCCTTTGGTGCATAGCCTTCCCAACTGAACAATATTTATGTTTATCAATTGTACCATCTCATTTATACTTAGTCTTATACACCCATTTAATACCAATTACATCCTTTCCTTTGGTTAAAATGACCAAGTCCCATGTATTATTTTTCACCAAGGAATTAAACTTTGCTTCCATAGCTTCATTCCATTTCTCAATTTTTATGCTTTTGAATAATTATCTAGTTCATCCATCTTCATTACCTTAATCATAAGATAAAAATTTACAATACAAATTTGTAATCTATTAAATATTTTCTCAAAGTTTCTATCCAACATAATACTTTTAAAATCACTTCTGATTAGAAACTTATACTTCTTATTGACTTCATCTGACTTATAATTAGATCCATCACCAATACTACTTCATCCATGCTTAATTCTATTTGTACATGTTCTGGTAATAAATTCCTTTCTCATCGAACCTGACATCTCTTTTTATTATAATATATATTTCTTTAGGATCAAAAAGCTTGTAATTTCTCATTTATTTACTATATCCAATGAAAATAAACTTAATTCTTGTATCATCGAATTTCCTTCTCTTTTCTTTATGAACATGTGCATATGTAATGCATCCAAATATTCTAATGTGTGCAACAATACGTTTTTACCCCCGACCATGCTTCCTCTAAAGTGAAGTCCAATACAACTCTTGTGGGACACCTGTTGAGAGTGTAGACAACTATATGAACTACTTTGTCTAGAAATTTATTTCGAGGGGACTTTTCTTTTAGCATGTTTCAAACTATATCAATTGTTGTCTTGTTTTTTCTTTATGCAACACCATTTGGCTAAGGACAGTATGAATTGGTATAAAAATATCATTGTATCCCATTACTTCTACAATAATTCATAAATTCATTTGATTTAAATTCTCCCCCATTATCTGATATTAACGTGAGAATTTTCAAACAAATTTTTTTTTCAATCATTTCCTTGAATACAACAAAATGTGTAAAGACTTCTAACTTCTCATGCAGAAAGTACAATCATATTTTCCAAGAATAATCATCAGTGAAACTAAAGAAATATCACGCATTTCCGGGACCACATAGGTATGAATGTACTAACGTTAGACATTCTCTAGCCTTCCAACGATAAAGAAGAAAGCTAAAGAAAATTCAAGATTTCATCTAACACGTGAAATTCAACATTATTCTCATCGTCTGAAACCATTTAAATGTGAATATGCCACTAGCATGAATAACCATCCCTATATTAAATGTTGAGGAAACAATGACAATTCGATGCATACCAGGGCTTCAATATTACAGGGATCACATTGAGCCAACAAAACTTTAAACAACAACAACTGTCCTTGCAATTAAAGTCTAGAGTCCTCCCTAGAATCTTTCTCCTTTCGTGTTGACATGAGTTCGTGCCCCTACGTAGCGCCCAAAAAACTTAACTAGCGCAATAACCCATTGAGGGGTGGTCACTGTCACCAGTCCTGCAATAGAGACGTGGATATCATGTATCATGCTGAGAGGAAGAGATATTGAAAAATTGCCTTTAAAAACAGTCTTCCTTATCTGAGTTTTCATGGGATGAAACGTTTTAGTACATTGAACCACGTCTTTATGGTGCCGTGGCAAGGAGAAATTAAACTACTAAATATTCAACATCTATCTTGACTGAACATTCATGCAAGCTGAGCGTCCAAACTAAGCGTTACAATAGTGAAACAATTTTTCAAGATTATATGGTTGGAAAAGTGTCAGTGGAAACCCAGTACACGAAAAATCAGGGGGAAATGAAAGACACATTGTACTACATTACAGTGCACCTCTTTATGGGTATGCTTGTATATGTAGCATTTATCAAACAGTTAAAAAAACTGATTACAATATGATCCACTAGTTATATTAAAATATGATTCCCCAGTTACATAACTTATTCAGTGTGATTGTTTTTGTGTCTGATTTGTTTTTGATTTTATTTTCTTTACCATTAAAATCTTGTTACTTTATGCTTTCGCTACCTACTACCTAACTAGTGGTATCAGAGCTAAAATATCTGAGAGCAAGAGAAAAGAGAATCTAATTGTTAAAGATCAGAACAAGTTAACCAAGCACATAGTTGAAGGGACCATCGCTCGGTGGATCAAAGTCAGATAGATAGTAACGCAAAGGCAAGTTTCTTGCAGGGAGAATCCATAATCATCAAACTATCAATCCCTAAGCTGTGTTGGAGGGGCGATTGTGAAGATCCACTGAGCGAAGAGACATGCGCGATTGTCGTGGTCTGTGCATCATCGTACCATATACCAAGTGTGAGGAGCTATAGGTCTGCATCATCACACCCTATNAGTGATAATTTGGTGTCATTACTATTCAGGCCACACACCTCTATAACTCAAGGTATGGAGTTGAATTTTCGTTAAGAACATGGAGGATCGACTTCATAATTAAATAGGTGAATATTTTATTCGTTGATGTTTCTTTTTAGAAAAAAAGGGTTTAAAGTCATATGCTTATAAAGGATGGGTGAATGTCATAATATTATTCAAGTGGTGGATTTTTTTGTTTTTTTAGGGTTTTTAAAGGCAGATTACATTAAATGTTTTTGTTTTGAACCTTTAATTAATATTTGGTGTTTAATCTAGAAAGTATATTTGTGTTTCTCCATATTAAAGTTTAGTATTATAAGTTCGGTTTGGTTGTTTTTTTGTGCTAATGGCGAAGATGCAGAGTTCTAAGTTTGAGGTGGAGAAATTCAACAGTAAGAATAGCCTTGCGCTATAGAAGCTAAAGATGCAGGATCTGCTTGTGCAACAAATATTGCAAAAGGCATTGGTTGAAAAGACAAAGAAACCGAGAAGCATGAGAGACGAAGACTAGGAAGATCTGGATGCAAGAGCTCTCAGTACCATTCATTTGTGTTTGGCAGATGAAGTGTTGTTTAACATTGCTAAAGAGGAGACAAAAATAGGTTTGTGGAAGAGACATGAGAATCGATATATGACAAATTCCTTGGCGAACATAATCTTCTTGAAGAGGCAGTTGTACAACTTGTGGATGAAAGAAGTACAAAAATTGTTGAGCATTTGAATGTTCTCAATACTCTTATTTGTCAATTATCTAGTATGGACGTAATGTGCGAAGATGAGGACAAGGTGGTTACACTATTGTGTTCATTGCCTAAGTCTTGGGATCATCTGGCTACAACTATGTGGTTTCGCTCAACAGTTTCCATTGATTATGACACTATTGTGTGAGTTTTGTTGTCTAAGGAGATGATGAGAAGATCTAGTAAGGAAACCTCAACAATCAAAGCAACGATGTTCAAAGGTCGATCTGGAGAAGGAGGGAAAGATCAGTAAGGTACAACCAAGTCTAAGTCAAAAGACAATAATGGTAAGGGAAAATGTTGGTTCTGTGGAAAATCTAGGCATCTCAAGAAGGATTGTTGGAAAAGACAACAAACATCCAAAGTGGACTCTGCAAAAGAAGAAAATTCAGCCACATGTATGGTGGATGAATTTTTTTCTGTCTGTTGTGTCTCACCACCTGTGTTCACATAGAAGGTGCAGGGCGGTGATGGTTGAGTCAGCGCGAAACAACAACAACAACAACAACAATAATAATAATAGATTGTTTTTACTTTGAAGTTGTAAAGATTATTGATTGCATGTAAATGGCCATACATCTGTAAGACTTGGATAGGCATGTGTACCCTTGGTTTACTAAGTCACCTATGAAAAGTCTAAACCTAGAATTAGGTACATTGAATATGTGTGGGGAAGGGGGTGGGGCGTGTATGTTGGGTTAGCATTAACTTGGTGAAAGAGTTAATGAGTTAAATATGTTTTTAGGTCAAAGAAGGTGGTTTTTCGAGTCCATGTTTTTTGGGTATCTCGTGGTATTGTGTCCATGGATTTCATGTAATGAAGCCTATAAAAGGCTTGGTGAACTGCATTATAAATGGGCCTGGAACTTGAAGAGTAATGAGGGTATTGTATATAGGATGAAGGTAGGTTCATATCCATGGATCTTGAAGAGTATTGCAAGGAAGTTGGGATCGAATATGCATGTTCAGGAATGCCAAGTTGCAGTAATAGTTGTGGACATAAGCGATTGTGCTATCTAGAAACTCAGTCACCATCGGTTTTAAAAGGTTCGAAGATTCCAGAAGAGGTATGAACGGGTCATCTGGTAATTACTCAAATGTGAAATTATTTGATTGTGATGCTTATGTTTTTAATCAACATTCTAAGTAGGACCCAAATCAAAAGGGTAGATCTTTGATATGTTGATGATGTTAAGGGATGCAAAATGTGGGATCCTACTTTCCACAGAATCATCATGGACAGAGATGCAATGTTTGATGAATCTCCTTTTAATATAAAATCAAACACAGTAAAAGATGAAAGGTTCAAAGCATGACTGGTATAAGAAGGGTATTTGGAAGGTATTGATTTCCATGAAAGTTTCCCACCAGTTGTTAAAAATTTGTTTCTATTCATGTTGTGTTAGAACTAGTTGTGTTACTTGATATTGAGTTAGTACAACTACATGTTAAAACTATTTTTCATGGAGTCTTTTAGAAAATGGGATGTATATGGAAAAACCAGAAAGGTTAGTTCAGAATCGCAACAAAAGATTTGTTTTTAAACTCAAGAATCATTTTATTGCTTGAAGCATGCTAGGAAAATGGTACAAGGTGTTTGATTCCTTCATGGTGAGACAAATTTTACAAGAAGTGAGTTAATCCATTGTGTTTATGGTATATTTATTATCTTGTTATTAAATGATATGCTTGTTGCAAGCACAAGCATGGTTGAGATCAACAGGTTGGTTTAATTGGTCAAGATGTTTGTTATGAAGGATCAGGGAGAAGAAAAATAAATCATGGGCATGAAAATACATAGAGACAGGAAATATTGTAAGCTTGGTTATCACAATAAAAGTATGTGGTGAATATACTCAGGAAATTCAGTATGAATAATGTGAAACTGGTAAAATCCTTGGCTTTCCATTGTAAGTTTTCTTCAGGTTTATGTCCTAATTGATGAATAAGAAAGGGTTATATGTCTCAAGTATTATATGTTTGTAGGAATTTTGATTATTGTGATGGGAAATGGTCATCGTTTCACATGAAGTTGGTGTTGTCAGTAGACAAATGGAAAAAATAAGGTAAAGAGCATGTATATGGGTGCTTCAAACACAGAAGCACAATTATCACCTAAAGTGGTTGCAGTGATTTAGTTTGTGGCTATGATTCATGAGATTTGGACAAGAGGAGACCTACCTCAGGTTATGTCTTACAAGAATGCAACGATGTATGTGGTAAGTTTGGAAAATTATAGGTTGTGTTGTTCCTGTGGTGGTCAAAGTATTGTGCATTTGAGTAACATTCCAGCGTGTTGAAATGGTACAAGTGCATCGATTTATTAGACAAGTTACTGATGGAGGTAGAATGGTCCATACTTGGGCAAATTATGCATACATGTTCATGTAACAATATTGTTAGAGAATTTGCTGAGCTGTGATGGTGTTTGGCTTCTCTTGGCTTGTAGGAAAGGTGATGAATTAATTAAGGGCATGATATATCAGATAAATTGTTGTCAAGGTGGAGATTGTTGGAAAAGTTCCAACTAATTTCCCATGCAGTTGTATTCACTAAATTTAGATTGTGCATGCATGCACACTACAATGAATAGGTTGTGTAACTGGTGGATCATATTGTAATCAGTTTGTGTAACTGGTGGATCATATTGTAATTATTTTTTCTAACTATTTGATAGATGCTACATATACAAGCATACCCATAGAGGTGATGTGAGCAATGAGCAATGTAGTGGAGTACAGTGTGTTGGAAGAGAGGAGATGATGGTTGTATGCCTGTGATTGTCTATTGTAATTCTCCCTTGAACAATAAAAATATTGATTATCATCGACCCATGGATTTTCCCGTATTGGGTTTCCATGTAAATCACTGTGTCAATTGTGTGATTGCTGCTATGTCTAGTTTGTTCTTGGTTTTATTTTATTTTCCATCAAAATCTTGTTACGTTTATGCTTCCACTTCAAGAGCTATCACATGAAATGATCAACTCCTATAATCAGTCAACCATATTCTCACAATTCACTCAACTAATATTTTATCCACTCAATAAACAACAATTAGACAAAGAATAGTACAAATGAATCAATAACCAAATGTTTATTTTTATTGTTTAGGCTAAAATTAATTAGGTGAAATTAAACAACTTTGATAGTTTCTTGCTTAAAAGTCTAGATAAACATATGTGTTCTAGTTGCATCATACTTTGGAGTATTATGGTCATCAATTTATGTTAGAAAGGTTTTGAAAATATTAATATTCACTAATGACATTATCAATATTTACTAACACCTAGTAGCTAATTGTACTTCAATCTTTAAAGAAATAAAATAACCATTATTACTTCTCTTTTGCTATGCATAAATAATACATTACTACAAATTAAAAATGTTTCATAATTACTTATAGTTTTTGCTTTGAACTATATACAACAACTATATTAAAATATTTATACAACAACTATATTAAAATATTTCTAAAAAATAGGTATAAACAACTTTCCTAATAATTTTACTTACTAATTTTATAATATTAAATAAATTAATTTAATATTTAAATGATAAATCTTCTTCACTATAATTTATGTATATTCATATGCCATAACCAACTAAGCTTCATTACGAAGGTCGAGTTAACGAGCTAAGCTTCATTATGAAAGTCCTCCACTTGTCCCTTGTGTACTAAGCTTCATTATGAAGGTCCACTTAACCAGCTAAGCTTCATTATGAAGGTCCTCCACTTATCCCTTGCGTACTAAGATTCATTATGAAGGTCCTCCACTTGCCCCTTGTGTACTAAGCTTCATTATAATGAAGGTCCCCTTGTACCTTGTGTATTATGAGAATCCATTGATAT
>JASDQU011246813.1:0-15617 GCA_032191745.1 Picea mariana | reverse complement strand
ATGGAAATGGGGATAAGGTTCTAGGAAAAGGTGCTAATCCAAGGGGTCTTAAGACAAGGGAATATTATAATAATATTTCATAAAAATTCTAATTATGTGATACTTTTATCCTAATGTTATAATTTCCTAAGTAGGGGGAATGTATCATCAAGTTGGGGACAGTGGGGACAAGGTAGTTCCCAACATGAAAAGTATCAAGTTGGAACATGCATATAAAATTAGGGAAATCATGTATTTTCCCATCATTGTTCCTGCTGGTGCAATTATTTGCATAATATATTACCAAAAATAAATTATCAACCGGGATTTGTAATTAGTAAAGTTGATGCAATATATGTGCCGATAACAGATAGGTTCCTATGTCTGATGAGTATAACTCAATCAAGAAACAATTAATGACATAACACTATTTTTCACACTTTTCAAATAACATTCTCCACTCAAAAAAATTAGAAAGAAAAACTTGCAATCATGCACTCAAATTTTTTTTCTCAGATAATGCCTTGTCCATTTATAAGCTCATGAAGTGGAAAGATGGACTTTGAATTAGTTACCTGTAGCTGCTACTCTTAAAAACAATTAGCAATCAAATCTGGGCACACTTCAACAATACAACTCCAAACTAAGAAGAGAAAACTCATAACAAAACTTCTCAAGCAAACAGTGAATCAAAAGGTTCTTTCTTAGGTGGCAAGTTTGTTCATTCCAGGATTATGAAATTGAGAGATGAACTTAATATCTTGTTCCCTGTAGCAACCGAAAACAATAATTAACAATCAACTTTAGCTACTCTTAAACATAAATCAATCCCAACTCTATTCTATTCAATCAAACCTTCTTTAGTACAAAAAGTAGCCAACATGACTGAGAGACTTCATTATGGGATATGAAGATAAGAGATAAAGTCCTATGGTTCCTGTACCACTGAGAGCACCACACTTGCAAACTGAAAACAACACTCTCTTTGCTTAGCAATTCCACACATCAAATTCTTATCAATTAAATGTCATTATGGAGAAGTAGAAAATTAAACTATCTATTATGTCCAATATCTAATTACTCACACTGATTCAGAAGAAAATGATTCTATGTTGAACTTTAAAATGTATTTGAAATCATTGACAACACATACAATTGTTAAATGTTCACACTTACACAATTACACAGAAATCCAGAATTATAATTACAAATACAATACAATGAAGCTTACCTTGATTGGATCAGTGGGCCCTTGTCGTAACAAAAAGGAAGCTTGTGCAAGACTTACAGAGAAGAATATTTGATCATACACATGAAATCCATGAATTGCAGCTTATCTCATTACTTTAGAAAAACAAAGTATATTCAATGGTTTTCAAAAACTAATCCTACAACATAACTATTCTTCTCCTCAAGAACGAATCTTACACTATAAAAATTTCTTTCTACTCATACATATGAGGTCTTATTTATACATAAAATAGAGGGAAAACCGAATCCCCAAACTAAGAAAACAATTTTTACAATTTTAGGATAAATCCCAAAAATCTATGTTTTTTAACAATTTGGGCAAATTCGAGTTAGTCCCCCACCCATATCTCCCAAACCAATTCTAATTTTAAAAAACTATCTTCATATTACTCAATTTTCCATATTCTGGACAAAACCCATATATTATAATTTCTATATCTGATACCATATGCATGGAAATGAAGGCGCGAGTTGGTAGTTTGAGTTTTTTGCTAATTTTGGCTAAATCATTCCCTCTGAGATGGAGGTCCACACGTGCGAGCTGGGTGAATTCTGACTCACGTATCCACATGAAAACATCGATCTAGACAAAACCCATGAGCCCTATTTTCTTCTAAAAACATTCAAAAATTCTGAATTATGTCTAGTACCGGATTAGCACAGGCTGGTATTGGAATAGGTGGAGCCTTGGTACCAGAATAAACTAAGTATCAGATCATGCTTCTTAAGAGTCAAAGTGATTAGGATCATATAAAATCAACCATTTTAATTGAATTAACTCAAGAAAATTAAACGAAACATGCCTTAATCATAAGTTACCTCTTATGGACATCAACAAGGTCATCAAGTGTATTTATGGAGGAAACAATCAATTAGATACACATATCATAGGTATAATAGGCTCATATAGAGGGTAATATAGGGCATTAGAGGTGTCAAAACTGAGACTCAACATTCCCCCATGCTTAAGTCATTTCATGTCCTCATGCAACAATGATCTTCAAAATTTCACAGTTGATGGTACTCCTTACTTGATCAAGCATTCCCTGAAGTTTCATCCTTCTTCAGCTCCTAAGTTCCTATTAAACGATATAAACTTCATGGCTTATGATTCACATTCTTACTCATGGAAAAGTAGTTATGGTGACAAAGTGGAGTCACGAGTAACAGATTAGATATGTTAGTGATTTGATGTTAACTCTTATCCAATCTGTTTTCGATCAAAGTTAGGAGAAATGGCTGGATGTGACTCTAATATGATTATAGGATAGTGGCCAAGAGTTTTCTAAATGAATTTTACTAATAGGCCTCCCTGGCTAGATTACCTTTAAATGAAAATTGATATAAGCATAGTTTAGATATCATTTGAAGAGACGAACACATAAAAGAATACATCCCAAGATGATTAACTTGTTTCTTATCCAAGTTTTTAGAGATGAAACTCTTGTTGCTTAGGTAAGGTGAATTACACATACTAAGGGTCCCACTTCTCATGCAAACCTATTTATTTTAAATATAGAACTCTAAATTGGATACTTGAAGGTTCTTAAGAACATCATCCAAGAGATATAAAGGTCATCTCCTATAATTGATTTGATAATGATTGCTTTAGAATGAGACCCAAGGGTTTATGTTCAGTTTTAAGTGTGCCACTTTATGTTTTTCAACTCCCTTTACCCGGCATAGCCGCGCTGCCAGCAGGCCTATTCAGTACCCCGACGGGTTTACCTTAGTACCAAACAAGCATGGCCCCGCTGCCAGCAGGCCTGTTCAGTACCTCGATGGGTTTACTTGTATTTCCTGATACTTTCTTTTTATTATATTACTCAAAAGATTTAGAATAATGTATATTGTTCATTGATAGTTTTAGAGTATAAGGAAGGCAGGTGGTACAAGAGTGTTTTAGAGTTATTAGGCACATAATTAATTGTTTGCAATTATCCCAAGGGTGACATCATCCACATTCAACTTAAATCTCAGCTATTCAATGTATAATGGAACATCTCGGATAATGACTAAGAGGTCCCTCTAGTTAATCCTATTAGGGTTCTCATGAAAGTTCATTGGGTTTTGCAAGGCCAGTCCACCACATGAGGTTTTCATCAATACCTCCTAAGAAAAACTTGTAAAGATAAACTTGGATAAAAATGTGTTTGAATCAACTAGGTTGACATAATGGTGTTACCAATTTTCAATGGATATTTCAATTAGCAATCACTTTTTCAAAATGAAGAGGTAATAAGACAAGTGCACCCATTATCATATAGAGCTAAATGTGAAAGTATCTTCTTAAAGGATAGAAAGAATGATTTGTTTAGGGGTTGGTGTAGAAATGTAGGAGGAATATGTACATGATAGTAAAAACAATTCAACACAAGGCTTAAATGATCCTTGATTGAAAGAACATGAAGAGATTAGCGCATACCTCCAATTACCTGAAGTGAAAATGATGTTAAGCACAGGACAAAAAGCATATCACCTTGCCATTTGTACTAGATTGGTACTGGTATCAGAACATGTTTTTGCAGTACCGGAATAGGACAGTATCGGAACAGAGCAATACCAGAACAAAGAAAGGGGCATAAATAGAGTGACATGATGGATGATTTTTTCTCATTCACGACGACAACCACTTTACTAAGGAATTCAGTGATAATGTACAAGGAGATGTATAAGAGGGCTTACAAAATTTCATGATAGGGAGCATGCAATAATTGAGAGTAACCATATGTTTACTACATAATCAGTCTAATTCCTTAGTAAAACGAAACAATGTTGAGTTTATACATCCTATTGCTTGAAGCATTTAAATCGAGCAACAAAACTTGAATATATGATTATAGCTACTGACATGTTATTACCAGTACCGGATCACCTGAGTACCGGATGGACGCAGGGTTGTGCTTCAGTACCGAAATAGCGCAGAGTTGTAATTATGTACTGAAATAGCACAGACCTCCTCCCTTGTTACCAGATGAGCACACAGGAAACCATCACTACCAGATGAGCACAGTACCGGATGAGCATAGGAATGTTGTTCAGTACCGAATGAACGCAAATTTTCTCCTTTTGTACCGGATGAGCACATAAATAACCATTTGTACCGGAATAAAAACTTTTGACCATTAGAAAATTTAGGGAAAATGTCAAAAGTTGAATTATTAACTATGAATAAAATGGTTTGGAATTAGCATTTAGTTTCAAATTATATTAAAAATATCATTGAATTGATCATCCTTGTGAAATAGTGGTCCTAAAATAGATAGGTAATGATAAAGCATGAATGCATCATTTTTAACAACTTAAGGGAAAACAAGAAATTTGAAGAAATAGGTCATGAAGCACTCCCTTAAGTGTTATCTTCCATTGACAAGGATGCCTTCTCCACTTTTGAAACCCTTCTAGTATTATGTGGGAATTCATAGGATGAAGAGATTCTCTTCTCATAAGATTCCAAACAAAAGTCATCATAACTTTTAAAAACAAATCTACTATAGGAATGAAAGATATTAAATTGATTTCTTTATTAGCTTTTGACATTCCCATTTATGAAAAGTATGAAATATAGGTTGCATTGCAACATTTATTTATTTATTTACTATCCTACTCTAATTGAACAAAAGAAAATGTCATTCAAGTATAAGAATACTTCCAATGAAGCCATGTGCGTAAAAGGGTTAGAAATATATCCATACTCAGGTTTAAAAGATAAATCTTAATGCATACCAGAGTATGAAGGACCAGTTGCTTTGATGATGAGATCAAGAAATAGTGAAAAATATAAGAGTGGTGTGACCTAATAACTAATTGAAACCATATTTCAATAAGATCACTATATTCTTGTTTCTTTTCTTTGTTTAGGTCACACTGAATGTCCTCCTCTACCATGCTATGCAGATTATCCTCTTCAAGATGATTGATCTTTGGAGTACATACATGATCTGTTGAGAGGCATGCTAAGGACTCCTCAATCTCAGGTTTCAGTGGTTTCTCTCCATTGAATTTTATCCATGATTCTTTATTCTCCTCAACAAATTGACAAGATGAATCTGACGAGACTTCTAAATCTTCATGTGGAGAGACAACTAGATTCTTGACTACTGTAAAGATATGCTCTTCTTGAGAGGTGGATATCCTAGTTGTTGCTAGAATGCGAGAAAGTTATTGGAGAAACATTCTTCAAGCTCTTGATCATCCTTGAATTTCTCTAGGTAGTTGATGATCCCTGTCTCGCAACACAAATTAGTACTCGGGGGGTTCTTACAGCACCCCAAAAATGATTTATCATTTAAAGATCCGAATTTTAAAACTATTTGCAAAAATAAAACAAACCAAACTTAAACTCCTTGCGTTACTGGGACCCTGTTGTCACTAGGTTATTTGTCCGCAAAAGTTAGCTCATCATAAATAAAACTAAATTTGCATAAATAAAAACACACTTGCATCAAAAGAAGAGAGAACAACCTAACTTTGGAGCAACCCCACCAAAGAGGATACATGGGCTCTTCCTGCACATCTTACCGTCTTCTCTCTGCCCTTAGGTCATCCATAAAACCAATCCAAAAGCATTAAATAAATTTGATTCAAATACTACCTATTACCGTTTACAACTCTCCAACGACGGTGCCAAAATGTTCGTGCAATTATTTGCATAATATATTACCAAACATAAATTATCATCTGGGATTCATAATCAATACAGTTGATGGACTATATGTGTCGATAACAGATAGGTTCCTATGTCTGATGAGTATAGCTCAATCAAGAAACAATTAATCACATAACACTCTTTTTCACACTTTTCAAATAACATTCTCCATTACAAAAAAATAAAAAACAAAACTTGCAATCATGCACTCAAAAGATTTTGCTCAGATAATGCCTTTTCCATTTACAAGCTCATGAAGTGGAAAGATGGACTTTGAATCAGTTATCTATAGTTGCTACTCTTAACAACAATTAGCAATCAAATCTGAGCACACTTCAACAATACAACTCCAAACTTAGAAGAGAAAACTAATAACAAAACTTCTCAAACAAATAGTGAATCAAAAGGTTCTGTCTTAGGTGACATGTCTATTCATTCCAGGATTATGAAATTGAGAGATGAACTTAAGATTTTGTTCCCTATAGCAACCTAAAACAATAATTAACAATCAACTTTAGCTACTCTTAAACATAAATCAATCCCAAGTCTATTCTATTCAATCAAACCATATTTATTACAAGAAGCAACCAACATGACTGAGAGACTTCATTATGGGATATGAAGATAAGAGATAAAGTCCTATGGTTCCTGTACCACTGAGAGCACCACACTTGCAAACTGAAAATAACACTTTCTTTGCTTAGCAATTCCACACATCAAATTCTTATCAATTAAATGTCATCATGTAGAAGTAGAAAATGAAACTATCTATTATGTCCAATATCTAATTACTCACACTTATTTAGAAGCAAATGATTCTATGCTAAACTTTAAAATGTATTTGAAATCATTGACAACACATACAATTGCTAAATGTTCACACTCACACAATTACACAGAAATCTAGAATTATAATTACAAATACAATATAATGAAGCTTACCTTGATTGGATCGGTGGACCCTTTCCGTACCAACAAGGAAGCTTGTGAAAGTCTTATAGAGAAGAATATTTGATCGTAGACATGAAATCCATGAATTGCAGCTTATCTCATTACTTTAGAAAAACAGAGTACAATCAATAGTTTTCAAAAACTAATCCTACAAAATAACTATTCTTCTCCTCAAGAACGAATCTTACACCATAAAAATTCATTTCTAATCATACCTATGAGGTCTTATTTATACATAAAATCCATGGAGGAATGGATGAAATCGAATCCCCAATCTAAGAAAACAATTTTTACAATTTTAGGATAAATCCCAAAAATCTGTGTTTTTTAACAATTTAGGGAGATTCGAGTTAGTCCCCCACCCATATCTCCCAAACCAACTCTAATTTTTAAAAATTGTCTACGTATTACTCAATTTTCCATATTCTAGAAAAAACCCATATATTATAATTTCTATATATGATACCATATTCACAGAAATTGAGGCGCAAGTTGGCATTTTGAGTTTTTTGCTAATTTTGGCAGAATCATTCCCCCTGAGCTGGAGGTCCACACATGAGAGCTAGGTGAATTATGACTCACTTTTCCACATGAAAACATCGCTCTGGAAAAAACCCATGAGCCTGATTTCATTCTAGAAACATTCAAAAATTTTGAATTATGTCTAGTACCGGATTAGCACAGGTTGGTACCAGAATAGGTGGAGCCTTGGTACCGGAATAGACTTGGTATTGGATCATTCTTATTAAGATTCAAAGTGATTAGGATCATACAAAATCAACCATTTTAATCGAATTAACTCAAGAAAATTAAACAAAACATGCCTTAGTCATAAGTTACCTCTTATGCACATGAACAAGGTCATCAAGTGTATTTATGGAGGAAACAATCAATTAGATACACATAGCATAGGTATAATAGGCTCAGATAGAGGGTAATATAGGGCATTAGAAGTGTCAAAACTGAGACTCAATAGTTCCATAATTATTTCCTTATTCACTCACTCACTCACTTTGGTCATAGGTACACTCTGACATTCATCCACCATACTTGCACTTTCAAAGACTTGGGGAGATGTCTCTTACTAATAAAGCTGGGTAAATTAGGTTGAAGAGGCGAGTTTTCAAGACCATGTTCATTTTGAAGAAGAAGGTTGTAAGGCCTGTGATAATTATCTTTGGGCGAGAGAACTACTGGCAATTTTTCCCTGGTGCCCGAATGCATTTAAAAATATCTAAGACTTCCTTTATGGCATATTATTGAATACTCAGAAGGGAAGCATGGTAGCCGAAGCACTGTTGAGTAGAGAAGGGGCACACTTCCTGAGGTGAGATAGGCTATGGGGAATGAGATTTTATAGGTTGGTTGTTGGAGTTGGAACCTTAGTTTGAGCATTTTGTTTCTTAGTTTGGCTTAGGAAGCCTTCCTTGGTGGAGTTTCTATCCCCATAAACTACTACTGAGAGCTTATGAGAAGTAGAGTCTATGGATGGTAGGAACATCTGATTTATACACTTATTTGGTGAATTATTTACAAAATATAAGTGTGTTCTTCTATAGTTTATTTATAACTTTGTATAATTGAGTTTAATCTATTGTGGGTTTCTCTATTATATTTATGCTTAAAATTATATACTGTTAGGAATGCATTTATGATCATATACGTAACATTTTTATTGATTAAATTGTTTCAGAGTCCAAAATTTTGGTATGACATTTTGTAACTGGGAGCTCGGTATGCTACAATGTGGTATCAGAGCCACAAGTTCAACACTAAACTTGTATGGGCTATAAATAGAGCACTAAAGCTAAGTTTGCAGAAATTAAATCTATGAGGATGTCTGCAACATGTTTGTGGAAATTATTTCCATGAAATTAGATGAAATTCGTGAGGAATTTGAAGGAATTGAAATCAAGGATTAACAATTATTATTTTTAATCTCGGTTGAGTATTTTTGGGCCTGGAATTGGCTAAATTACAAATTTTGGAGTGATAGTGAAGCCATGGTAAAAATGGGAAAAAATCCCAATTTTTTTAGAGAATTTGAGTGAAATTCATACCCATAAATGACCATAATTCATGCATGGATATAATTCATGGGGTGGAGGGATGAAATTGGCCACAATTTCATATTTCCATGGTAGCTAGTGCACAAAATTGAAATTTATGTATTTCTGGAAAAATTCAAAATTTCAGAAAATTTGAGTATTTTTCTATACAGGATGTCAACAAGACGTGGCAGTGATGTCGAAATGAAGTGGATGTAGGGTGGAAGAGGTTATGTGGAATATAATGGAGGAATTTCCATAGTGGAAGGTGTAAAGTGGTAGTTGGTGTCATGGTGGCAAGTGCCATGGGGGCTGCATGGAACAGTCATATAGCTCGTACCATAAACCATTGTCGCATGGTGGTGAAGAGGTTTTGGATTTCGGCCATTGTACCATGTGACACCACCCAGATTGTGCCACATAGCACTAAGAAACCACTATCATGACCCAAAGTGATATTAAACTTTTCACACTTTTGGTATCCGACATGGCCTTTCCTTTGCTGAGCTTGCTTAATCTTGGTCGTCAGATTTGAGAGACGTGTAACTTCGCGCGTGCAAAGGAAAAGGTGTGGAATGGGACCCGTACATCCTTGTGACTAATTAAGGGTTTCCATGTGGAAATTTTATATTCAATTTGGGACCTTTGTCCCATCTATTTCATAAATGCGCTAACTGGGCAGGTGGGCCCATAAAATATCAGTATTTTAATGAATTTTAGGGATTGCATAAAAGAAAAAGAGAAAAAGAAGTTAGACGAGGATGACGAGGTAGGGATAGGTAGTCAAGGAGGATGAAGAGGTAGGGCCAGGTAGCTAATGAGGATGACATGAAATCATCTCAGAGTTTGAAGTGTACCCAGAATGCTAGGTCAGTCAACAATTTAACAGAAAACAATGTAATTTTCTCATAAAATTACATTGATTTTCAGGTCATGTTCTTGCAGGTCATTTTTTAATTTCTAAACAGTATTTTTAGAGATTCTAATTTTTAATACTATAAGTTTCGTAGGAAACACATAAAATCTCTACAACCTAAACGATATATCTTAGAGATATATTTTTAATGATATAAATTGTTCATTAAACAAATCCTATATGAGGGAGTTACAGGACAAATAGTAGAGGGCTATTTTTGGGTACAAGTTCACTCTGAGGGCCATAACTTCCTACTCCATCATCAGATTGGAAAAAATGAGTAGTCTATAGAAATATAATGAGCCATAGAAGACATAAATGGAGTTAAATTAATATCTTTGGCACCTAAAAATGCACAGGAGGACATAGAACGAACTTGTAGCATTCAAGACTAAAAATATGAATTGGCTTAAAACTTCAACATGTTGTATCCAACAACCTAGAGCTTAGATGAAGGTGAAAATTAGAAAAAAATTCAAATTTATGGTCATGAAGGAAGCCATTTGAGATCCTATCAAAATTCCAAAGGAGTAGGTCCAAAGATGCATGGGCATAAACAAAAATTACACTTGGTTAAAGGGTGTGTAGAAGGAGAACATGGGTACTAGTTAAATGGCCATAATGTTTTTCTCATAACTCATAATGGAGAAAGGAAGTAGTCGTTGGAAATGTCTTAGACAAAGGAATCTATATAATCACCTATAAATGCCAATTAAGCTGTATAATTTACAGAAAAATAGAATTACTATTTATGGTGTATTTAAAGGGAAGAATGATGCATAAATTGATAGGTTTGATTAATTATTGAATTCTAACAAATTGTATTGCATGCACATTTTGAAGAGCTAAGGAAAATAAATAGAACAAAATAGGATCATTAAAGAGATCGGAGGCATGGAATATTATCATAGAACCTACAACAATGAAGATGAAGTTAGGGGATTGTATGTGAGCATGGGTAATGCAGGGACATAATCAAATGGGAATGGAGAAGGAAAAGAGGAAATCATGAATTTGGTGGATACTATAAATATATGGAAAGATATGTTTAGAGTTATAAATTTTCTATTGAGAGGATTATGAAAACTAAAAAGAAACATCATGGCTTCAACATTAAGTTGTTGCGGAGTTTGGATAGAATAGAAAAGAAATTGGATAAGGAGATATAATCAAGAAATTCAAAGAGTCATAGATATCATGCCAAAACAAAATAATTTTAGAATTGTTTATAGACATCACCATCACTCACCAAGGCACTCATTCAAGAGAGAAAATATAATTCCAATATTATCTCATGTTAGGAAGAATAAGAGGAGGTTTGGAGTGGTCAAATTACAAGGACAAATGAATAAGATAAAACCTCCTAACTTTGATGGTGAGAACAAGAAATATGAGGATGTAGAGACTTGGTTATTGGGGATGAGGAAATATTTTCAGTTGCATATTTATTCCTCATAGGAAGAAGGAAGAATTGTAGTTTACAAGCTGAAAGGAAAAGCATCAATGTGGTGGGACCAACTTTTTGAAGTACAATACATTGATGAGAAGAAAATCACTTAGAGTAAGTTCAAGAAGTACTTTAAGAAGAAACACTTGACCAAGTGTGTTGGCATGTTTTACAGGCAGTGTATGCTTGTCATTGATGGCAAGTACAACATCGATGATGGCTTGAGTACAGGAAGGATGTGCCAGGCTCTAGAAGTCTTTTGGGAAGACGCTGCAAAGAAAGCTCGACAAGATTAGAGTATGCAATGATGCATCTCATTGAACATTTCTTGATGAACATAAGATCTGAGCCCGAGGCCCGACCGGCGTTGGATCCAGGAGAACTTACACGCTCTTTAATGAGCAAGGTGAAATGCGAAACCCCAAAAAATCACTTCAACAAAGACTCTATTTCGTAGTTTCAGTTACCGAGAGATGGAGATGTCAGAGACTCTCCTCAACAGGAGTCCCGAAGTTGTGAAATGCGAAACCCCGATATCGTGAAATAGGTGCATCGCTCCAAGTTTCGGATACTGGGAGATAGGGATGTCATGGACTCTCGTCATCAGGAGTCCTAAAGTGCCAAAATGTGAAATCCCGAAACCCGAAAGAAGGCACATCACTCGAAGGGTTGGATACTGGGATTTCAACTACTGGGAGATGGAGATGTCAGAGACTCTCCTCAATAGGAGTCTCGAAGTCACGAAATGCGAAATGGAGAAATGATCTGAGCCGTTGGTTCAAGGAGATCATGAACCATTGATCCGACTCCATTTTGAAAGTATTGGATACCGAGATTTCAGATATCGGGAGATGGAAATGAGAAGGACTCTTCATCATAAGGAGTCTCGAAGTCGCGAAACCCGAAGTCGATAAATGATAAAGACTCCATACTGGAGTTTCGAATACCGGAAGTAGGAGAATTCAAGAGTAAAATCTCTTCATCAGAGGAGTCCCAAAATCGTGAAACTCGAAATCGTGAAATGTCACAGACAAGCTTCGTTTCGGAGTTTCGGGCACCGTGACATGGAGAGTCAAGAAACTTCACCTCAAGGGTGTCGAAATGCCGAAATGCCAAAACGCGAAATTACGAAATGCAGTTCTTAAATAAGGCTATGGTCATAGCCATTGGTCACATCGGTGAGAGATAGAGGAAAGAGCTAGAGAAACCAAGCTCCATTTTGGGGATTGCGACATGGAGTGTTGAGAAAATTGATCACACAAATCCTAAAATGACAAAGAATGGAATGCCAAAATGAACGCAAGACATAGAGAAGTTAATCCAATGGTGGGGATGAAACTGAAGAAGATCAGAGGGCTACTGTAGCACTTCTCAGTGTAATTGCTAGAAACCATTGATGGTTTCTACCAGAGGACTTGAAGAGACTTCGGTGTGATTTCCAGAGGAACTGAAGGGTCACAAGGAATCTGCCAGTAGGAGAAAAGACTGTTCATGGAGGCTATTGACAGTTGGAAGAGTGTTGCAGCCATTAACTGTGATAGAGAGGTTGAGGTCAACTGCAACAGAAGATGAAGAATCTCAATTGCCTATGATGTGAAGTAATTTTGATCATGGCACCCAGTGATGATGGACTCATGGGATTAACAAACAGAGAAGATGAAGAGTTACCATGATGAACAGGTAGAGCACTCGACATGCAAAATATGTAGAACCACTGGACAAAGGGCATGCACAAGATGCATAGAGAGTATAAGAAGGTGGAGAAGAAGAAGAGATGGGTTGTTGTTGTGGTGAGGGATGCATCTGTGAAGAAGGAGGTGGAGTGTAGTAGCTGAAATGGACATAAGACAAATGGTGCATTGAATGGGAATGGTGCAGAAAGCACAAGAGGCATAAGAATAGAAAAGTGCAATGGAAGCGTGCAGGAAGACAACGAGGAAGACAGAGCAGTGAAATCTTGCAGAACAGTGATGAGACTGGTAAGTTATTGTTGAACACTATATCACCGTAATAAGTATCAGTAATTCATATTTATAAACCAGGGTGGTAGGGAGGTTCTAGGGAGGACTGGTGTCCTCAGAGGTTCAAGTGGGTTCTTGAACACATGGAGTTGTAGCTTCCTTCTAGTTGGTGCTAGAGAAACCAAGGAGTTGGTGCTAGAGAAAACAGAGAGTTGGTGCTCTCAGCAAGTTGCAGCTTGCAAAAATAGAGGTTGTAGCCTCACAATGAGTTGGTGCTCCTATGTATGATAATGTAAAGAATGTAAATAATATTTATCATATAAATAAGAAGAGGTTTTTACCCTTTATGGGTTTCCTCGGGAAATATTTGTCTCTGTGTATGTCATATATGTGACTAATGCTGAATGTGCCATTGCTTATTTCTCTGTATTATTGTGATCATCATTGAGTGCCTTGTAAATAATTTAAAAGAAGCATAATTGTTTAAGCACAGTAACAACTAATTCACCCCCCCTCTCAGTTGTCCAACAATTGGCATAAGAGTCGGCCCCTTTTATCTAAAGGTAGATCCTAGAACTTAAACATGTCAAGCCATGAAGGAAATTCAACCAATAAGGCCCCTATGTTCAATGGAACAAACTTTGCCTTCTGGAAAGTTAGAATGAGAACCTACATAATGGATTTAGGTGCAGATTTTTAGGATGTAGTAGATACTGGTTATGTAAAGCTAGTTGTACTAGCCAATAAGGATGACAAACTAGAATTTAGCTTCAACGCTAAGGCTATGAATGCTATATTGAGTGGGCTTGCAGAAGCATAATTCGTAAAATTTATGCATCTAGGAACTGCCAAAGAAATGTGGGACAAACTCATTAGTAGTTATGAAGGTAATGAAAAGGTAAAGAATGCCAAGCTTCAAACCTACAAAATACAGTTTGAACAGCTGAAGATGAAGGAAGATGAAACTGTTGGAAAATACTTTTTGAGAGTAGAAGAAATGGTAAATGCAATGAAGGCACTTGGTGAAACAATTGAGGAACCTTCTTTAGTTCAGAAAATCTTGAGATCTCTCCCAGATAGGTTCAACCCGAAGGTCTCTTCTATAGAAGAACTTAATGATCTAAAAACCTTGGAGTTTGATCAACTTCTAGGAACATTGACTGCATATGAAATGAGAATAGTTAAAGATAAACCCACCTCCAGAGAAGCATCATTTAAAGAAGACAAGAATGAGGATTCTGAGCCTGATGAAATTGAAGCAAAATCTGTGAAGAGACTGAAGAAGGGATCAGGCAAATACAAAGGTAAACTGCCTTTCAAATGTTTCAACTGTGGTAGGATAGGTCATTTTGGAAATAAATGTCCCCACAAAGGAAAGGATTAGACATGTGATGATGAGGAGAAGTACAAACACAAAAATTTCTTTAAAGAGGAAAACTTTAAGAAGAAAAGTCTGTGCGTAAATAATGATGATGATCCTTCAGATGATGAAGAAAATGACTCTTCTATTGAAGATAAACTAAATAACTTCATACTTATGGCCAAAGAGGATTATGATAATAAAAGCACAGGGAGTGATGTTAATGAAGAAGAAGTTGTGGTTGACATGGAAGGAGAATTGATCAGTGCACTGGAAGAGATTGACAGACTAAGAATCAAGAACGGAAATAAAAGACAATTGTTGATACAGTTCAAGAAAGACAGTAAAAAACCTGATGAAGACTTTTTCCTACTAAAAGTAGAATTAGAAGAGGCAAAGAAAATCGAAGACATTCTGAAACAACAGTTATCATAAAAGAAGGCAAGATGTGAAGCATTAGAAGAAGAAGTAGTGAAAACTAAGAAAGAGATGGAGAAGTTTCAAGCCTTGTATAATCAGAATCTGTCAAGTATCAAAGCCTCAGAAGGATTAGCCACCATCCTGAATCAGCAAAGGAATCCACNCCTGGAAGAAATCGATTTGCACAAAGAAGACAACCATTTCCTAGGTACAAAGAATTTTTCCATGGCTATTGTTTCTACTGTTCTAACTTTGGTCACAAAGTTGTAAACTGTTCCTTAAGACTTAGACATGAGCAATTAAGATTTCAAAGGAATAAATACTTCCCGCAACAAAGAATGATACAGCCAAGTAATAATCCTTCACAAACTACAAATTGCCAAATTGAGTCTAGACACATACAACTAAGGAGGTCAAGAAATAATCAATAGTCAATCAGTAGGCAACACTGCAACAATAAGTTTGACCTATTGAATAATGAGGTTGAATGATACACCTGTCATAACTTTGGACATAAATCTATTGACTGTCGGTTAAGGAACTATGAACCAGATTCGAAATCCCCTACTGGAAATGTCAAGTTTTGGAAGAAGAAGGAAAGTGACAAGTGTGGATTAGTATTGTCCACTCAAAGAA
>JASDQU011246812.1:25427-36388 GCA_032191745.1 Picea mariana | reverse complement strand
GCTCCAACTTCTGCAGATGGATTTAAAAGATGAAGAAAGTTTCTATTTGCACACGATTGTTCCTTTTTCCTTTCATATCAACAACATGCTAGACACGACAAGAAGACAACATGATCTCCCATCCAAAAAATGGCTCACTCAATTAGAAGCATGCTGGAAAGAGAAGGTGAAGAACCTGTATCTCATTGTCTAATCACGTGAACAAGAAATATCAAAGAAAGAAACATTATTCACAAAGCTCACTAGAATAGAATTATCTAGAAGGACAAATGACTTTGAGGACCCCAGCTTAATCGTCAACTCGTTGGCATTAAGCAAGCAAGATTTCGATAAACAAATTGTTAATTTTAAGGCCTTGTCTTTGGAAAATTTTTACAGGATTCTTGAATATCATGAAGAAGACGTGGAAAACTGGCTAGTCCGATATTTGGTACAGAATGGAGACATTCATCAGGCTCTATCTAATCTTTCTATTGATCTAAGCGAATTAGAAAATGAACTTTTCAGCATTAAAATCCGAAATGACATCAATGTCACCCCCTTGACAAGCTATATTGAAGAGAACTTGAAGTGGGTCGTGGACGAAATCTAATAGGAAAATGCATCAGCAAGCAAATAGAAAAATTACTTATATGGAACATTGCTATAAATCATTTGTTTATCAATCCATTTATTCAAGCGGGTCAGTGACGAAAACCAACAAGAAAAGGCATCAACAAGAAATACCAAAATTACTTATATGTATCATGCCTCTAAGTGTATACTGGTAGTTCTTTCTTTATCAATCCAGTTAGTCCACCTTTTCTGAATATGAATCTATAGCCAAAGACTGATATCTTCCCATTTCTACTCTTTAGGTATTACACTCTATCGTGTCCCACTTCTTCTTTCTAGTCCTATTTCTTGTACATATTTCTCTTATGGTCCGCGGGAGTCACAATCCCAGTCTATATAACAAACGCATTTAAATTTCCAGGATTTTGTAACAAACTATTCTTTTTTTCATATATTCCAAAAAAAACTATTATTTTGTCTCCTTATATATTTATCTGTTCCTAGATTTTTATCTTCAACTATGTTGAATGTGAACACATTCTGTTTATTTTATTTCAATTTTTATTTTTTTTCTGATGCATATTTTTTCCTGCCTGGTCATTTTCAAAATTAAATATGACATAAATCACTCACTTAAATTTGAGATATCATATTTCACACACACACACACACACACACACACACACACACACAGATAAATGTTTCTTTAAATTTCCAGGAATATGTAACACGTTTTATTACTTTTTTAAATAAATGTCACAAAATTGTGTTCACTACTTTTTTTCTACTCACATATAGAGAGTATGTCATTTATTGCATCTTTACCACCTGTCCTTCATAGTGCTTGCCACAGAGGCGCTTAAAATTCAAATAGTCTACAAGTCTGCTTGTCAATTTGTATATCGCGGAACTCTGTGTGCTCTTTGTAGGCCACGGAACAATAGAGGCCCAATTTTCAGCCCGCCAGTTCGAGAACCCGCAATCTAAAAATTGACTAAGTATGGAATGAGGGCTCCGTGCATGCTTTATAAAATCTCATCCACATACTTTATAAAAGTACATAGTTCGTATGTATAAAAGTAAATATCTACTTTATAAAATTACATATTTGGTATGTATAATTTATGCTGTCCAGGAACCTATAATTTGATAAATTTAAATTTCTTATGTCCAAGAGCCCTTGTTTTAAAGAAAACTAATTCGGGAATGATAAATTTTTCTTGAGATTTTATCCATGATCGTATGTAAAATGTATGTAAAGAAAACTAATTCAGGAATGCTAAATTTTTTGGACACGAGGCCCTTAAAATTCAAATAGTTCGCAACTCCTATTGTCAATTTGTATATCGCGGAACCCTGGGTGCAATTTGTAGGCCATAGAACAACAGAGGCCCAATTTACAGCTCGCCAGCCCGAGAACCCGCGATCCAAAAACTAGATAAGAATGGAATGAGGGCTTTGTGCATGCTCTATATATCTACTTTATAAAATTACATACTCGGTATGTATAATTTATGTTGTCCAGGAACCTATAATTTCATAAATTTCAATTTCTTGTGTCGAGGAGCCCTTCTTTTAAAGAAAACTAATTCRGGGATGCTAATTTTYYGGTGCTTTTGTCCACGAACCTATGTAACARASGTTACTACTATTTTTTTGTGTTTTTGTCCACRAGCGTATGYAAAACATATGTAAAGAAAACTAATTCGGGAATGCTAAATYTTTTGGACAYGAGGCCCTTAAAATTCAAATAGTCCGCAAGTYCGATTGTCAATTTCTATATCGYGGAACTCTRGGTGCTATTTGTAGKGCACGGAACAAYARAGGYCCAATTTTCAGCCCACCATCCCGAGAAGCCRCRATCCAAAAACTRSCTAWGTATGGAATCAGGGCTCSGTGCATGCTCTATAAAATCTCATYCCATACWTTATAAAAGTACATATTTCATATGTATAAAAGTAAATATCTACTTTATAAAATAAMATATTTGGTATGTATAATTTATGTTGTCCAAGAACCTATAATTTGATAAATTTCAATTTCAATTGTGTTCACGAACCCTTGTTTTAAAGAAAACTAATTCGGGAATGCTATTTTTTTTGTGTTTTTGTCCACGAACCTATGTAATAGACATTACTACTATTTTTTTGTGTTTTTTTCCACGAATGTATTAAAAAAAAACCTTTGGGAATGCTAAATTTTTTGTGTCCAAGAACCTTCTAAATGTTAATAATTTTTGATAAATTTAAAAAAAAAACTAATTCAGGAATATTATATTATGCATGGAAACCAAATGTACTTCAACTTCCTACCCATGTGTCTATACTCAGTCGCATTTATTCCCATTCCAACCTGACAGGGACTATGCTACCATGCAACACTTGTTACTATTACTATTATAGATTTAATAGAAAATTCTCACGAAATTTTCCAGTACTTAATGTTATTATAAATTTTATAGAAAGTTCTTGATACCCTAATAGCTTTAAAAAACATCAATTTAGATGCAAATATGATGGTTACTCTTCCATACCTATATTGATTTTCACAGATTAATGTGTCAATGAGTTAGTGCATAGTGGTTTCCTTTAACTTTCCATTGCTTGAATTTACACATAGTCACTGATTGGATGCCCCATATTAAGCATTTTTGTGTAGGTTGACTATCAAATTTCTTATTATATATCATTTAGTTTTAATGGTGACAATGTGATACTTTAATTTAACCACAGTATTGTCCTAATTTCTTGTAATTCTCTAAATTATTAAGGAAATTTTGAGATAAAAAATGGAGTTCAAAACAAAAAAAAATAATATCAAAGTCAACTTTTCAATAACCAACCACATTTTAAAGGAAGAAAAAATCTCATACTTAACCTTGATATTGTTGCAAATAAATGAAATATATAATAAATAATTTTAAATATATAAAAAGTAAAATAATAATTAAAAAAAAAAACAAAAAACAAAAAAAACATAAATTTTTATTTATTATTCAAAAATATAATATTGATATTGTAAATTAAATAAAATATATTTCAAATTATTCAAAAATATAATATTGATATTGTAAATTAAATAAAATATATTTCAAATTAAATAAACAAATTTCTAATTCATTACATAGTTAAATCACATAATGTTAATTTATAAATGAATTACATTGAAAATAACATATGGAATACCTATATATTGGTTAAATCAATATAGATTACTTCATATATTAATTTAATTAATTTATGAAATATATATATATATATATATATTTAATTAATTTATATCATATATTAATTTAAGTAAGGTTAAGAAAATGTGTTTTTTCTTAAGAGATTACAAGTTCAAATTTAGTGGGACTTCCGTAGACTTTATTAGTCAAATGACTTAGCAAAGGGGGTCCCTTGTCCCACAAACAAGGGGGTCTCATACACCAATTTGGTGTGTGGCTTGGTCATAACCTTAAAATTAGATTATTGTTATTATTATTATGGAGTATGTAGAACTGTGTATTCATATATTAATTTAATTAATTTATGTCATATATTAATTTAACTAATGTATAGAGTATGTGGAACTACGTACTCCATATATTAGTTATTTTTCATAAGAAAAAAACTTTTATATTCATATGAGAATATACATGTTGCAGAATTTCATGTCAAGCCTTTGTAGGATTTCTTCGGGATCTATACAGCCTATACATCTTATTTACTTCAAAAYAGGCCTTTAAAAGATTTTTCAAAAAACTTCTAMATCCTATTCAAATTGACCAAAAACATATACATCCCTACACGTCCAAAAAAGAGAAACTTCTTCAGAGATGAAAATCCATTGCTTCAGTTTATGTTCCTTCAAAGAAATCATAAAAACCGAAGGTTCCTTTCTGCAGCTGCAAAGCTTCCTTTGAGAGTTCATTTTCCTTTGTATTAAGTTCCCTCAAAATGTGCTTGAAGGATATCCATTCAAAATATCTAAAAGTAAGTTGGATGTATCTTAGAAATGAGGCGAACTTGGGGTTTCGAATATTATTTTTACCCCTCTCTCAATCGATCACCAACTTGGAGTCACCAAAAAATTGAAGTTTTGACAAGTTCTTTTCCTTTACAGTTTCCAGGAGGGTCCATAGTGCTAGAAGTTTTTCTCTGTTATTTGTTCTTCCCCCTGGCGCATATCTGATGTGAATAAAATGACTATGAATGATAAAAAGAACCACCCCACTCTACATGAAGGAGGGTGTCCTTGACTATCCCTATCGAAATATCCCCAAGGGATGGTGTAATCAATGGGAGGAGGGATTATTATCTGAGACTTACTTTACCTAAAATTTTCCTTGAAATCTTTTTCCTAACCTAGAGAGATTGTCACAGAGACCTCTGGAGGGACATGCTTATATTTAAAAACAACATTGTTTCGGGCCCACCATATGTTCAAGATGATGATACCCAAGAGGCCTGCGTACAAGGATACTGTTTTTTCTTGGATCCAAGATCTAAAATAGTCTTCTACAGAACCCCGGTTGTAATTGGACTTAGCTTTTAACTTCTCTTTTATTATCTACACAACCTTTCCTACATAGGGATGAGAGACAAAATGATGAGGAATAGTTTCTTTAGTTTCTTTACACAGAGGTCATCTATTGGGTCCACACCATCCTCTTCTAAGGAAATTATCCCAAGTCGACAATTTATTGTTCATTGCTAGCCATAGTGTTATTTTACATATGGGAGGAGCTCTAAGTTTCCAAAGGGGCTTCCACCACCATTTTGAAGGTGTCACAAGGTTATCTTCTAGCCAAGATTTGTATCCTAGTTTGACTGAGTAGGACCCATTTTGTGGATTTTTTGACCAGCATAAAGAGTCTTCAGAGTCTCTATCTAGGGAGATAAAATTTTCACATAAAATGGAGATGTAGGAGTTCCACTCGTCTCGCATAGTTTCAGGGATATCAAGAGAATATGTGTTCTTCCATCCCAAAAACCCTCGAATCTGGTGATAGCCATTGTTTATATCGCTCAGGAATCAGAGGTTGTTATCCTTGAGTAATTGGAGTAGGGCAAGAGAAAATTTAAAGGTGTTTTCCTCTCCCAAACACAAATCTTCTCCGAGTCTTAACTTTGTCCCATTTTCAATATGCCAGTTAGTCCAATTTCCAACTAGGGGAAAGGATTCCACAAGAGATTTCCATACAATTTAGCCTTTGGAAGATTTCATAGGCTTTTGAAACCATTCAAAAACAGAAAGGTTGGGGAAATATTTGGAGTTCATAACTATTAGAAAAAGACAGCTCCCGGGGGTTAGCCTCCAAATATTCCTTCCATCTAGGGATCAAGAAAAAATATGAATGTTCTTTAAACCCCATTCGCCCATTTCTTTAGGGGAATCTATTGATTTCCAATTGGCTAGATGAGTACCTCCAGGAGAGTTATGTCCCGCTCATAAAAAAGTGAAAGATTATACGACGAATATGATCTAATAATCCTTTAGGAATTGCAGCTATAGAGTTCCAGTATACGAGAATTCCTTCTAATACTTATTTAATTAATAATAGTCTTCCTCCTCTAGAAAGGAGTCTATTGACCCAAATGGTTGTTCAGGCCTCAAATTTTTTGATTAACCAACTCCAATATTATTTCCTGTAACTTTTTGGTTTTAAGTTGAAGCCCAGGTACTTGAGTCTTTCAGATAGAGGTTTCCTTTGGGATGGAAAGGTGTTGGAAAAGGAGGACTCTTCTGCTTCCGCACATTGATTAAGAATTAAACAATATTTTTCCATAGTTACTTCCATTCCCGTAGCGTTGTAATAAAGGTTTAAAATACTTTGAAATGAATTCAAAATCCTCTGAGAACCAAATAAGATGCAAACAATGTCATCTATGGATAACAAATGTGTTACTTCTTYGGATTCAAAGACTTCAACTTCTTTCACGATGCCATTGGACCTGGCCTCCTTTATCAGTTTGCTTAGTTCTTCTGCTACAATAAAGAACAAAAAAGGAGAAAGGGGACAAAATTGATAGAGTCCTCTAGATGCTTTGAAGAAATGGGACAGAGATCCTTTGATAAGGATGGAAAAGGAGGTTTTTTGAATGCACCCCATTATCCAATTGATGACTATCAAGCTCATGCCCATTTGGATAAGGACCAGACATATGAAAGTCCAGTTTACTTGGTCATAAGCTTTGGAGAGATCCAATTTAAGGATGGTTGCCTTAAGATTTTTTTTTTTTGACAGAGTGGAGTACTTCTTGGGTGATGGAAACCACATCATGGATTTGTCTATTGTGTATAAAACCAAATTGTTATTCTCCTATGAAAGCACTAAGCATCAGTCTCAGTATTCTAGAGATAATCTTAGAAATTAATTTATAGATAACATTACAACATGAGATCAATCTATAATCCTCAAAGGAGTAAGAACATTGATTTTTAGGGACAAGGAATAGGAAGGTGGAATTTAGAGGTCCATGAATTCTTCCTTCCTTTCGAGATTCTCTTACCACCGACAGAAGATTGTTTTTCAGGTGGTCATAGAACTCCTTATATAATTCCACCATAACACCATCTGGGCCTGGGATTTTTCCATTCTTCATGGAAAACAATGTTACTCTCAGTTGTGATTCAGTAACCTCTTCCTCTAGGGATGAATTCATATCTTCAAAAAACATAGTGGCAAATCTACCTGCTAGCTCCATATATTCTTGTATGGGGCAACCAGTGGGGGATGAGAAAATATTACTGAAAAAGTTTACTCCAAGATTTGATTTGGCCTCAAAGGACACTACCAAATTTCCTTCTTCATATTTGATTTCCCATATTGTGTTGAGGTTTCTTCGATAGTTCACAAACTGATGAAAAAACTTGGTGTTATTGTCTCCTTTTTTTATCCAGAGAGCCTTGCTCTTAATGCACCATTCTCGTTCTTCTGTCTTTAGCCATGTGACTCATTTTTCCTCCAATTATCTTAATTCAATTAAATTTTCACTAGAGAGGGGGTTGTCCTCTATATTCCTAAGGGCATCAGAGAGACTTTCTTCAGTGTACCGAATGAATCTATGCCTCTTGTAATTCCAGAGAGGAAGCCATTTTTTAATGGCACTTTTTAAAATATTAATATTAGTTGCAACGTGTGTCATAAGTGGCACATGATTCAATGGGGATAGCTGGACCCAAGTAGATAGAACCAAATTATTGAAATCTNAACCGATGAAAAAACTTGGTGTTATTGTCTCCTTTTTTTATCCAGAGAGCCTTGCTCTTAATGCACCATTCTCGTTCTTCTGTCTTTAGCCACGTGACTCATTTTTCCTCCAATTATCTTAATTCAATTAAATTTTCACTAGAGAGGGGGTTGTCCTCTATATTCCTAAGGGCATCAGAGAGACTTTCTTCAGTGTACCGAATGAATCTATGCCTCTTGTAATTCCAGAGAGGAAGCCATTTTTTAATGGCACTTTTCAAAATATTAATATTAGTTGCAACGTGTGTCATAAGTGGCACATGATTCAATGGGGATAGCTGGACCCAAGTAGATAGAACCAAATTATTGAAATCTTCTTCCACCATCCAGGACTGGAAAAATTTAAGAGGGGAAGGAGGGGACTCAAATCCCGAAGATCAATGTAAGGAGATTGGGTGGTGGTCCGAAATTCCTTCCACCTCTACCCATGTTCTAAAATTTGAGCCCAAATTCAGGAGAGCTTTAGAAAATTAGAATCCATCCAATACTTTTACAACCTCCTCATCTCCAATTCTGAAATTTCTCCAAGTGGGAGAGATATTCACAGGTTTAATATGCACCAATCTGGAATTTTCTAAATTAGACAGGAAAAAAATGTTTTGTTCGTCTGCCATGGGGTATGCTCCCCAAACCTCTTGCATGGAAAGGGTGAAATTCAGATCCCCCCCCCTCCACCAGTAGAGGATCACAAAAAATGTCTACAAAAATCAAGTCCTCCCAGAAGAAGGTCCTATCGGAGTAGGGACCATAAATATTGACCACTAAGAAGGATAAATCACTATTTCTATGTTTTAATTTGACTGAAATTGTAGAGTGAACAACAGAGGGGGATAAGGATTAAAAATTAGGGTTCTATTCAGATAGAAAACCTCCTCATAATCCAGAAGCATCAATTGTGCTGAAAGACCAATTCCTAGGCCAAGGACTAAAAATTTCTGTAGCTTTGTCACTGGGACACATTGTGTCTTGGATCATGATTATGTTTGGATTTAGACTTAGGATCATTATTTGAGGGCTAGCTTCTTTGGGGCACCCCCAACCCCTCTCATGTTGAAAGAAAGGAAGATCATTTTTCCCTAGACAAAAGGGTTTTCCCTACTCTGAGGGCCCTTGTGATGATCTCTTGGGTTCCTTTGAGAATTTCCGTATCAATTCTTTCTTTTTCTTTCGAGAGATGGGATTTCCTGCCAGCCTGAGCGTTGGGAGGAGGGTCGAGGAAAAATCCTCCAAAAGAAGGGTTTGTATCTCGAGCTTTGGATCTCAAGGCATATATATTGAGCAAGGGAGAAATGGAGACTTCTAGGGAGGGGGGAAGGGGATTTTTGGTGAGGGAAGCCTTAGGAGAGGGAAAGGAGGAAACCATAGGAGGGGAGGGAGGAGGGGGAACAAGCAAGGGATCCACATTGAGCTGGGGGGAGGGGGAAGGCTCTCCCAAAGGTTCCTCTTTCAAAACCGACGGGAGGATGGAAGAAACCGAGAAAGGAACCTTTTAAGGGGAAACTTCAGGAAAGGAGGAGGACCTAGGGGAAGGGGGGGATCAGAGGGAGAGGGGACATAGGACGGAGGAAAATTCAACCCCATACCATTAAGAAGAGAACTTGATGGAGAAAAGGATGGAATAACTATACCTGAATCGAAATATTTTTTAATGAGGTCGCCCAAAGCTCAACTGTAGAGAACCACTTTGTCATTATCTAGAGGAATTTATACATCTTTTCCTTCCATTGGGATGACCTCAACCAATTCCCGCTTTTTAATTGTGGATTTGGATTTCCATTTTCTAGTAAGAGGTCGCTTAAGTGACATGAGTCTGGTGCACTAAGAGTAGATGTGTCTGATTTCATGGCATCCATGGCACCTGAAGGCTAGTCTCCAATAGTCTACCTTCGGGTTCCAAGTAATTCCAACAGAGACTAGAACAATACTACCCACTAATCCTTCTCTGAGATTAACTTTGATCATGATCTAGGCCCACCTGCGATCGTTTTTTGAATCCCAATTAGATTGAAGATTGACGAAAGAACCCAATTTTTTACTAGTAGCCTCCAGTGCTTCCCTAGACCAAAAATTCTAAGGCAAGATGAGTAAAATCACCCACACCTTCATAACCACCATGGATTCCTTAAGGGGGTCAAAATCCATTGACCAGAGTTTAAGGGTAAGACCACACGGGCCCTAGGACTAGTTCTGCTTTTGTATATCCTCACAATCATCTATCAAAAGGAACATGAAGGAAATCTAGTTTTTGGATAGGAGATGAACTTTTGAGGAATATTCAATCAAGGGTTTCCACAGATTATTCATCCAACCTGTGATGTTTTTTTTCTCTTGGAGATTTGTCGTTAAATATTCGAACAAGAGTATTCCTTGTTAGTTGAGGGACATTGCTTAAGGGAATGTCGTCTTCAACTACCATATTCAAAGTACCCCTTTGTTCCTTGATACACCTTGCTGATTTTTTTTGGGCTGAACCAGCATGGATTCGATGCAAGGGCTAGTCTCTTTTGCCAGTTAACTCTTTATTTTCTTCCTTCTGTGAATCAACATGAAGAGAGCCCTTTTCCTTGGGAGAAGACGATAGAAGTTCAATGGAATTATTTGATGGCTTGTAGGGAGAAGAAGTTTGAGAAACCGAGGATACGACATTAAAATGACTAGAGTTGGCATGCTCAAGAACTGGGCTTCCATTAACTTGTAGTGAATGCAAAATCGTGTGGGGAGCCAAACAAGGAGCCTGGAGTATTTCCAAAAACTCGTTGTGGGATGCGAAGGAAAAAAGTCCCGAGGGACTAGCTTCTCAGTCCATGACCTCCATATCAGAGTCCCCCAAGTGTACCGACCCATGTGATGGGCACACGAGCTCCACTTGGGACTTGCCAAAGTACATCATCACAAAGAAAACAAGAACTGGGGAGAGGGGACTGAAAAGGGAAAGGTGGAAGTCGGAAAAGGGGAGCCAGAGAATGGGAAGGGAACGAAGAAGGGAAAGGGAGGGCTTGTGACCCTCACCCAGGGTTTTATTCCACATGATTCATTTGTGCAAGGAGCCTAACCATAGAGCCAAACTCGCAACTATCCCCATACTCCATATATCAGTTAAACTAATATATATGAGATATATGAATAAAGTTAATATATCAATATTTATATATTAATTTAATTAATATATGAA
>JASDQU011246812.1:2402-14793 GCA_032191745.1 Picea mariana | reverse complement strand
CCCCTCTTTCTCTCTCTCCCTTGACTCTCTTTCTCTTTACCCGTCATTCTACCTCCCTCTCTCTCTCCATGTCTCTTTAGACCTCTATTATACTCTTTTTTTCTCTCTCCCTCCTCCCCATACCCCCCTCTCTGTCTCCCTCTCCCTCACTCTCACACACTATCTTTGTCTTCCTCTCTCCCACGAGGGCTTCACTCAATGAAATTGTGGCATATCACATTCATTCATGGAATAATAAATAATACTCCTAAGTTCACTAAATATTGAAAAAAAAAACTAAAATTCTTTTGTTGAACCCCCTCCCAATACATATGTACAATTTTAAAACCCTATGTTTTTACTAGATATCCCAGGTATCCATTTTTTTCATAGAATTTTTAATACCCCTTTTTATTTCTATCCTTAGTATGCAAACATGAGAGAACTCTTATACACAAGAAAATCACAAATCACAAATCACAAAGGTCATTCAAAAATAAGAAAACAAGGTGTGTCATATAAGTTGATGTTAAAGCTTAGGTTGGGGTGATATAGCTTCATGAGTCACCTAACTCATTCAAATCCATGTGTTTCCTGACCTAGGAGGGTGTTCAACCTTTGTACATGACATGCAAAGAGGTATCCTAGTGGGTAGTCATAGGTTTGAAAATATATTTTTTATTGATTGGATTATTTTATGTATTTTTTACTGGACCAGTTCTAATACCAATTCTTTAGTTGGTTCCAACCCAATTCATAATTATGGGGAAAAACTATTTGGTTCCAATTATGACTACTTTTTTCAAATATGTGATCGAAACAAATTAATACAAGTGATGGGGGTTCATACAGCTTAAGTTGGTTGAAATTTGTTGCATCAAAGATACCATTTCTTCAGTTGGTTCCAACCCAGTTCATAATTTTGGGGAAAAACATGTTGGTTCCAATTCTGAATATTTTTTCTAAATATGTGATCAGAACATATTACTACAAGTGAGGGGGTTCATATAACATAAGTTGGTTGAAATTCGTTGCATCATAGATGGAAATTTGAAATGATAAATCCAACTTTTAGGGTGTTCAAACCCATTTTATGAGTGATGGTGTGTAAGGACCATGCAAACCATACCAAACAAGCTTGATCTTGTGATGTTATTTATTTTTGAAGCATAGGTTATCCAAGTGGATCCAAACTCTCTCACCAACATGAATTTATTATTTGAATCAATGTTGGTCATGCAATTACTTGTACTTGGCCTATGCTTATTGAAGGATGGACTCTGCTATGAAAATTGGAAAAGTTCTGCACAAAATAATAAAATTTGTCTTGCTCCTCCCACTGGTTGGATATGGATGAAGTAGGTATAACAAATAGAATCTCATAAGGAGATAAAGGTTGGAATCCCATAATCATGTATTTTTAACAAGAGAACATAGAATATTAATTTAATATATTTAATTTCATAACTGCGTGCTTTAGGGAGCCTCTACAGTATAAACAATAAATAGTTTTGACTGGCAATATATTCAATTTTGTGACAATCAATATAATAATTAGTAAAATTTCTAGTTGTTACAAATAAAATTTGTTAATGGCATGTCAAAAAAAGGTATCATGCAGATATTGGATATTGCATTCATTAAATTAGCATAGAATTTGAATATCTATAAACGTTGCACCAATTCCTATTTTGTACACATGAAACATGAGTTTAGAAGGTTACCAAAATACTAGATGAACACCACCAAAGTAGGATGTAAATTTGAAATTCCCAAAAATCCAACTTTCACGTTCAATGAGAAAACCACAGATAGAAAATGTGTGTGAAAATGTTGAAAAGCATAACCACATGGTTCGTTCTCATAAATATTCTCTAGATGAAATAAATTATTGTATTCTTTTGTAGAAAAACATGAGATCTACAACAATCCATGATAACAACAAAATATTGGTCCTTCACTTTCAAGGTATAGTCCAACATTCAATCTAAATTATTTGTAGTCAGTAGTTGGACATTAATAAAATCATCTTATATTTTCTCAATTTCGATTATGTCGTGGCCCCCTAAGATCCTTCAAGAGACTCTACCAACTCTTAGGCCTCCAACATTGCTCAATCTTGAGGAAACATAAAAAATGTTAACAACAAAGCTTGATGGAAAATTATTGTTATCTAATGATGACAACAACAAAAATATGAGACCAAAATAATGGAAGATGTGGTGGCCAAGTTCTGAACCTCGTAGAAGACTCTTCAACAACCACAGGGCCACAATCACAATGTTTTCACCCCTTTTAAATTTTCATCCTCTCCTCATGCAACCATGTTTTTTCCTCATTCCCCTATGTATGGTCATCATCATGCCCCCAAAACTTATGTCCCCTCTAAATATCCTTAGAAAATGAAATCACACATGAAGAATCCCTTGAGGCAAGGCCATTTAAATTTTGAATGGTTTAAATCAAGCACATATAATTCATCAGTAGAATTCCCTGAAGGACCAATGCCACCCTAGAAGACGATTTTCCTGGTCATCCCTAACAACAAGCATAACTAGAAAATGCTAGAGTTAAATTTTTTGATAGAATAACAAAATTGTGAAAGCATTCTAGGTTTGTTAGATTTGTTTAGCCTATATGTGTAATGTGATCCTTCCATTAAAGATGCTACCTAAATGAAAACCATGGTACCCACTGCAGTTGCAGTATGTGTTGCATTTAGAGATGGAGGCTCACCTACAAGAAAACATATGTAGGTTACAACAAATACCATAAAAATATATAACCAACCCATGTAGCAAACCCTAAATTTTGTTCTTAACCAAAAAATACAATATCAAAATATTTATGCAATTAATAATTCAAAAAATCTATCTAGCCAATGATGAAAAGATTCAAAACTATCTCATCAGTCGAATCAAAGATGTAAACCCTGATTAAACCTTATTGCACATAAATATAATCTACTCATCCAACCACAACTTATTGTTACTACAATTACATGTATAAAGTCAGGTTGTTGAAACACCAATACAACCACCAAAGGACATAAAATCCTAGGCCTAGTAAACTAGGATATCTAAAAGTAGAAATGATTTTGGACAATGCTTCATCAAATCTAATATAGTTTTAAAATGACAAAAAAATAGAGTATCAAGTTATATATCATTTTCAGAAAGACCCAAAATCAATCTATCTCTAAAATTAATACTAATACAAGAAATATGACATGTTCAATAAATAAAATATTGATTTAGTTTAAATTTAAAAAAATATGTAAGTAAATTCATTTTTGTTTCTGCAAAAGTGGAAACTGTCATTGGTCGGTCAGTCATGTGGTGGAATTTATGGGAATCTTATCTTATACTACAAAAATCATGGTAATATAAGAATAAAATTGAGTGTGACAATGGATTTCAAGTTAAAATAAAAAACAATACAGGTACAAACAAACATCTTGGATCTAAAGGACCACTATAATTACTCAAAACATCATAGTAAACATGTAGGTTTGTTGTAATAATTGATCCCAATGTGGCATGGTCGAAGTAAAAATGATGCGAGAGGGTGTAGTGAATCTCTATCTCTAAACCTTGGTTAGATGCAGTGACTAGAAGACTCCTTTAGGGTGTTTCATACATGTTCGTAATAAGTTAGATTAGTACTAAACAATAAAAAGAAACCAAAATAAGAATATAAATTTCATATTGACCCATGGCATACAGAGGAGGCCATGAGTTGTTATGTTTTCCAATTTGGAAAACATAGGGTTGTTGTGTTTTCCAAATTGGCAAACACAATAGCCCATGGGTTATTGTGTATGCCAAACTAGAAAACACAAAGATGTTGTGTATGCCAATTTGGCATACACAAAATCTCATGGGATGCTGTGTATACCAAATTGAAAAAAACAACAACCCCCATGGCCTGTTGTGTATGCCAAATTGGCATACACAACAGGCTATGGCGATTGTTGTGTATGCCAATTTGGAAAACACAACAACTATGTATTGCAATTTGGAATCCACATTAGCCCAAGGGATATCATTTATTCCAAATCAACATACACAACATCCCATGGGATGTTGTGTATCCCAATTTCACATACATAGCAACCCATGGGTTGTTGTGTATGCCAATTTGGCATACACAACAAGCCATCGGTTGTTTTGTGTGCCAATTTGGCATACATAAAATCCCATGGGTTGTTGTGTATGTCAATTTGGCATACACAAAAATCCATGGGATGTTTTGTATGCCAAATTGGCATACGCAATAGATCTATGTTTTCCAAATTGGCATACACAACAACTTTGTGTTTGCTAAATTGGTTTTCCAAATTTGCAAACAAATTGGCCCATGGACAGCTTCAATTGCCTATCGTGTATTCCAATTTGCCATACACAAAAACCCATGGTCTTCTGTGTTTTCCAAATTGGAATACAAAATATCCCATGGGCGGTTGTGTGTGCCAATTTGGAAAACACAGAGCATCCCGTGGGTTGTTGTGTTTTCCAAATTGGCAAACACAACAACCAATGGGCTATTGTGTATGTCAATTTTTCATACACAATATCCCATGGGTTGTTGTGTTTTCCAATTTGGCATACATTGTAGCCTCCATGGACTTTTGTGTTTTCCAAATTGGCATACACAACAGTCCATGGGGGATGTTGTGTATGCATGGAATTTTGTGTATTCCAAATTGGCATACACAACATTCCATGGGGGATGTTGTGTATGCAAAATTGTCATACACAACAACCCAATTTGGCATGCAAAGACCAATTATATTCAAAATATTGGTGTAAACAACATAATCTCATCACTATTCAAAAACCAACTTAGCAAGTGTATGAACACAAAAATAGTTAATTAACATAAGCTTGCTAAGATCCATCAAGTTTTTGCATGTTATGAAGATATCTCACATCCATGGATGTGTTTGTAAATATTTATTAACTCCAATATATACCTACAAAACCTAAAACCCTTTTTATAATGTGTTTTTCTTACCTATTTATGCCATTGTTGAAATTACAAACAAAATTTTACCATGCACAATCCATAGTGAGACAACTATCTGAACACATTAATCTGTAGAATGAAATTATCCATTTCTACAGGAAAAGGAAGCTTTAGAAAAAATTATAATTTCTTCAACAAGAAAAAAAATAACTTCGTAGATTTTACTTGGCAATTCATTTCTACCAGGATTTCTTTCTGGATCATTTCTATCCAGTGACTAATGATAAAATCATGTTCAAATTTAAGAGTTCAATATCAAAATAAATAAATTTGAAGCATGTATGCATATTGGACAACTTGAGGATGTAGTTGAGAACCTTCTCGGGTCTTTTATATCATTAAAAAATATGCATTTGAAATATAAAACAAAAGAAATTTTTTGTTTACTTCTCACCATGAACATTAGTTTAGAAATTCATCGTCACCCCTTTGTGAGAAAAACCAAACATATAATATTAATAGTAACTACCCTCGTTATCAATTAACTTGCAAAATATGAATGAACCCAAAAATGATATTCACATTATAAGTAGTCTAGAAATTCAGAATCCACTTGGCATACACAACAAGAAGCAAGGGCCTGCTATGTATACTCAAAACACTCAACAAATGCATACTTGAAAAGAAATACAATGTGGGAATGGCCACCAAAATTTGATATGCAAAAACTTGTTTCATCCTTTTAAAAGTTTCAACAAGGATGATGCCTTGTTTCCACTCCATCACAAAGTATGACTATAATACCCAAAAAAATTAAAATCCTTGTAGTCTTATATTCCAAGGGTACAAGTGCCTGTTTTGAAGCTATTGCAGAAATTTCAATAACCCTCAAAACCAACTTTGCAAGAAAGCAATAATAAATATCTGAAGCCCAATAATTGCATGTTGAGTTATCCCAACCATTCACCATCTAACCCATTCACCGAACCTAAGGCCAAAATGTATTAGTGAGCATCAAACTAATAAAAACAAATAAACAAGAATAATTTCTAAATAACCTATAATATAGTAATAAAAAAGAAAAAATAAAGAAGAATGTTTTGAAAACAGTGTGAAAACTTTAGCCTATTTAGATTTTTGACAAGATCTTGAAAAAATTTGTAATCACTTTCTTCTAATTTGTATGTGTCATTTATGTTATTTTATGATAAGTTGGTCACTGTTATAACATACTCAAGTTGTATGAAATTATGATCTGTCAAATCATACTTGTACATGTGTTTCCCCTTTATTCGATTGTACCAACAAATTTGAAGCTCAAATCCTTTTGTCATATACAAAAGATCAATTTAATTGTGGTTATAAAATACCCTATTACCATCCTTCTTTCTTATTCTTTGAACTCTTACAATGTACCAAATATTAGAAGAAACACTGTGTTTTTTACTTCAAGAAACACCTTTTCTTGTAGCACGTTCAACGACAGGTATAGACTCTCTCTCAAAAAACACTGCACAATCTTAGGCAACTCCAAAACCAACTGAAACGCCCTTTTTTGGAGCACTCTCATCTTGCCTAAAGTAGACCCCATTTCTCACTTTAGTCAACCTATCTTTGGATAATGTCAGATTTCCATTTAAATGAATAACCAAATAAGATGTATATAGATCCTTACGATTAAGCTCCACCAATGGTTTGATAATTATGTTTACATTCTCATCATTGGAATCTAAAATTTCATCTAATTCATGCCTCCACTCAATTTCCATTGTTTCCAATTCATTGTCTTCAAGTAGCATTGAGGGAAAAGGTTGGAATATAGAGTTGGAATGGCATGGTGGAGAATCATCAACTACTTTATCCACAAATTGTAATGTTGGAAAATTTTGATCCTCTATCCATGGTTTAAACCACCAAGAAAATTTGGTGTCTCCCTTTAGTTTCATGCCAAGATTTGATAAAATTCCATGCACATCCTCCAATCCTATCTTGAGGTATTATATAACTTTTTCATCTGTGTATATTGAATCATATTGTGACAAAACATCAATTTCCCCGCTCACTTGTTGGTGCAATGTATTCCAAATGCTCATTTGTTTCTTATGAGATTTTTTAAAATGAATCCCTCGGGGATTTGATTCTTCTTAAACAACTCTATGAATGGTTCCAATGGCATGAAGTAAGTCAGCGAAATAATAGGCCTTCTCTTCTCCAAATATCCCACCAACTTTGTTAAATAAGTTCTCACATACATTTGACCCAATCAAGTGTAATACACATGGAAAGTTAGAGTAATGATCCCTAAACAATCTCATCAACAAAAATGCAAGTTGTAAGAAATTTTCACATCTTGATATGCCTCTTTGTTTATTAAATTTTTATTGTCATTAGTATGAGATTGTTTTCATACCCAACATAACCATAATGTAAAAAAATGATGAACTCTTGAAGCATTTTGTACTATTTCCCAAAGAGTCAAACTAAAAGGCAAAAAAGTATCAATATAGATAGCAACTATTGTTATATAGGTCTCTATACCTAGTGTCCACTCTTTCACACCACATGTACTTCTCATCTCTTTAAAACACCTCTGAACATGCTTTGAAGCAATGAATTGTTCTAAACCCGAATTTTGTCGATCAATCCTCTCTATATCTTCAATTTTAAGATTTTGATCATCCACTTTAAAAGTGTTATATACCATTTTGAAATGGTTAAGATTATCATTCTATGTTCCAATAATCAAATCTCATCTATCGCTAAGCAAAGGATTCACTAACTTTTTTCTATTATGGATGTAATCCTAGTCATGAAGTCTTGTTACTTTGAAACCATCATACAATCTAGTTAGCCTCCATCCTTCCCAAGGAATTTGATATCTGATGCATGTAGTTTAATAATAGTCCTTCAACATAGGTTTTCTTCTTCTACTATGTCCATCCAAGGAATGACCAATAATGGTCCCAAAAAAATTTCAACATGTTTCTTCCATAGGTCTTTTATTTTTTCCCATTGCTGATGAAAAAAAATTACATTGAACCTATTTCATGTTGGATGAACAAATAGAACCAAATGGGTAAGCTTCTCATGTAAATGATTTTCAATAATAACATGTGCATAATGGCCAATCACACAATTCTTAAAAGTGTTTGTAATAATCTCATATTCTGCAACGCCCTCACCAACCGTCACCAAGAAATGTGATTGGCACTTATTTTATTCTTTATTACCACAAAATCCCACCAATGTATCACTTTTTTCTACCCACCTAACATATTTTTTCATGATAATTTCATATTCAACGAGAAATAAAGGAATTGGGCCCTCTATACCATGTTTGTTTTTATAAGAAGCATAAACTTTTCCAACTTCCTCTAAAATGTAATTGTGCTCCCCTGGGATATATGCCAATGATTTTCTAGCTTGCCTTAAAGTCATAGACATTGAATCTCCATCCATATTCAAACTAATAAAGGTATGTAATCTAGGACCTCCCCACAACTTAATCATCTCATATATGGATTTATTGTATGTGCTATACCTTCTCCCTACTTTTGGATGCATCATGTCATGAAAAATATCTTGGACAAATTCTCATACTGCATCTTTACCTTGTAATTTTCCTTGCTTATGAGCATCACAGACATCCTTGCAAAACCTAAAGACACCCTTMTTCTCTGTAGATTCAAAAAACAATTCCTTCAAGGACCTCATTCTAATAGACAGTGTCGAAACCTTCGTCATCTCCCACCAAAGAGTGCATATTGTTGATCTATGGCTAACATTTGCATCTCGTGCAAAWTTTTTGAGTTTAGTTTGATTCAAATGGTCCATTATTCTCCCTTTCCCTAGATCTCTCTCGTGTCTTTTAATGTTTCTCTTGAATTCATGATATAAGYGCATTCTAAAGTCATTACATTCARGAATCAACTCACAAAAAATGCATGTCAATGAATTCAAAGGTATTCATGTTTCAGAAGTACTCTAGCAATCAATATGCTTATACAYGTCTTCAATACGACATTCAAGACCATAATAACATAGTGTCCTCTTGGTATGCTTCTATATGGCCCATAATTTCCCACCCTGTTGATCATCCATTAAGAGMTTTGTATCCTGTCTCTCCCCATTTCTATCAATATAGGGATCCCAATACCCCCAACATTGTAATATCAAGGGAGATAAATGACCTAGAATAATATGAAGAATACATTAGAACTACTTTCATGCAAATAAGATAACAAATAAAATAACATGCACATTCAAAATAGAAAAGGAATTAAATTAAAACTTGCATAATTAACACACATGAAGTAGAAGCACCTGGATTTGTAGAACCCCTATGTAATAGTGATGGTGATGATGGAACCAATAACCTATTCAAACTCTATTGGGACTTGTCAATGGTAGGATTCTTGGGTCTCCCAATTGTACCAATCCTCGACTTACTTGTATTATGCAAAGCCTCATCTATAGAACTAATATGCTTATTTGAATTCATGTGTTCATTCAAAGAATTGACAATCTTACAACGAGTTGGCACTAAACAAAACCATTTATTGCATCGTGTACATTCCACTTTTAATTTTCCCTTGTCCTTGTATTCTGCAAGAGTTTCTTCCACCACCTTGAACAAATCAAGATTTTGTGTCTTGTTAAACTCATTTAGAAGTTTGATTGCTTGCTCAATCTCATATCGATATCCAACCATTTTTGTTCGTGTTGCTTCATCATTACATGAAGGAATTTGACTATTTCCCATTGCTAAAATGTTACGTTGATAAGATATTAATTTCATATGAGAATTTTTGAAGTTAAGAAATGTTTGAGATGCTAGTAATATTTCCCATGTTCCATAAGTAATACCACAGTTTTCACACAAGATATTTATTTGTTGTTTTCCCCAACAAATTGTTCCATTAAACTATTCACTTTGTTTTCCCAAGATGCCAATACAACAAGATCAACAGATATCCATTTTCCTATAGACTCTGACACACTTTCAAATCTTGGTTGTTTACGCAGACATTCCTCCAGATGCTCTCCAATGTTTCCAACATTTGGAGTTTTATCCACTACACTTGATCAAAATGTTTTAATTTCCAATGTGTTTAGTTTCCTCTTGACAACTATAGTTGTTGTTTACACTATCCATTTTTTCTCTTAATTTGGGTACAATATGTGCCCTTTACTACAAACAAACTCAAAGGGATATCCAATGACTCCATCATTTATAATTTCATGACAAATTTCAAAAAATGTAGAATATTTTTGACCCATAACTATGCTAATTACATCATTCTCTTTATTGGATACAATTTCATATTCCAAATCCATTTGCATTTCCATCCATATGTACCTTTTAGTAAATTAAGAACAATAAGTATACCAACTATTAAGGCAACATAAATTTAAAATGAAATGTAGATGTAACCAATTTATAGCTCCATCTTCCTTTCCCCAACATCAAAGGAAAGTGGTATTACTGTAGTAAGCTGGGTCATTTTCAAAAATATTGTATGCAAAAGGAAATGTGATTTTTCAAAACAAATCCATTATGATGATTATCTTGAAGAAAGATCCAATGAATTTAATCTTTATACAACTTTTGAGAAGAGATATGTAGAAGAGTGGTACATTGACTAGGATGTTGCCTCCCGATGTTCTTTACCTGGATTTTTAATATACATACTCACAACTCCCACTGCATGTGAAATATATCGTCTTGTGCAAACCATCGCATACATCAAGCTACCAATTGTTGATAAATAAGGGACCTTGGACATGTATTATATATCCTCCTATGTCTTGGGACAAATTTCCTTGGTTAATTTGAAATGGCTGGCCAAAGGTGTATTAATTAGTTTTCCATTATGCATTATAAACCTCTCCAACACCTTCTCTATGTACTCACCCTGAGACAATTTCAATTAGCGATTTTTCCTGTCTCTTTTTATTCTCATACCAAGGATTTTCTTTGCAGCACTCAAATCCTTCATCGCAAATGAATTAGCTAATTTCTTCTTGAGCATGTTTATATCTTGCAACAAGCATTTCATCTACATACAATAACAAGATAATATAGCTTCCATTTTATACCCTTTTAAAATAAACATATTGATCAGAATGACATCTACTATAATCTTGTTCTATCATAAACCTGTCAAACTTCAAATACCATTGCCTTGGAGCTTGGTTTCAGACATACAATTTCTTCTTCAACCTCCATACCAAATTTTCTTTCCCTTTGACCTCATACCCCTGTGACTGCTGCATATAAATCTCTTCATCCAAATTCCCATGGAGAAAAATTGTTTTTACATATAACTGTTCAATATGCAAATCTTCTACTGCCACAAGACTTAAAATAGTCCTAATTGAAATCCTCTTAACAACAGGAGAAAATATTTCATTAAAATCTATACCCTTCTTTTGTGCAAACCCCTTTACAACAATTCTAGCCTTGTATCATTTTTTTCCTCCATCTTCTTCCTTCAACTTGTAAAACCATTTATTATGCAATGCTATTTTTCCTGCGGGAAAATGAACCAAGTCCTAGTTATTGTTGTTTACCAAGGAATCCATTTCCTCTTTCATGCCTTGCTCCCACTTATTTTTAGTGTCTACCTGCATTGCCTCTTCATAACATTCTAGTTCACCAGAATCAGTCAACAATAAATAATACAATGAAGGAGAGTATTGGTCAAGGGTCTACTTAACCTGGTAGATCTTCTAACAATACTTGTATGAATTTGAGGTACATGTTGCTCCTTTTGTTGTACATTTTGATTTTCCGGTACCTTTGGAAAAACAAATTCAGTGATCTCATCAAGCACTGTGTATTCTAGTTTTTATTTTTCTTGTTTCTTTCCTTGCAACTGATATTTTTTAATGTTTCATGGAAACTTGCATAGGAGACCTAGCTAAAGCATACACAAACAAATCTTATCAAGAAAAGGAAGAGAGATACAATATGAAGAATTAGAATCAATGTATATTATGATATTTTCAATGAGTGAGTGATGTTCACTCATATAGGCAATGACATCCTATAATTAAGAAAAGCGAAGAAGCAGTGAGTTGCAGTGAGATTTTTTTAGGAATGCATGCATAATAGTGATGAACTAAAATTAGAAAGTCTAAAATAGAACTAGTCAGTTAACTCCCACTGAACTAGTGTGCCAAAAATAGAAATTTCTCCAACAACCCCCCTAAACATCACTATGGAGTAAAAAATGAGTTCTGGCTACTAGGCCATATTAGGTACTCATGTACAATGCAACTAATGAACAATGAATAAAATTGAGGAAAGAGGGAAAACCACATGGGAACAAAACACCCCCTCAAAAGACAATCCATCAGAAGAAGAAAAGGTAGTTGCTAGGCAATTGTGTTCTTCACTGCAAGATGATCCCACAAAGTCTGAAACTTCTTGTCAATGAAA
>JASDQU011246809.1:0-15603 GCA_032191745.1 Picea mariana | reverse complement strand
CTCAACGCCTTGAAAAAGAGATAATTTCAGATAATAAGCCTCTTCGAGGGGGCAACCTCCTTTTACCCCACTTAAATGTTCAAGTACAAGATGATTCAAAATGAAAATGTCTCCTTGGTATATATAAGAGACTAGGAGGTATAATTACAACTAATGGCCTAAAGCCGACATAAATTAAATAACATTACTAATATAATATGCCCCAATTAAGGGGTAATGAGCCAATATTAGGGCTTAACAACCCCTACATCTGTGATTTGGCTCCCAAGGATCTTTTCAACTATAGCAAAGTTCCTTGCTCCTAATGGGTGTAGGATTTATCTGTGCTTCCTTCCATCTACCTACACTAGTTCTATTTTCCTCTGCTATGCTAACCCAATGTGTAACCTCATATTTTATCCATCTAGGATTTTTTATGGATACAAACTGTTGGAATGTTATTAGAGCCCTGTAATTTTCATTGAGGGCTCGATATTCCCTTTCACAAAATATAATCTCTCTAGCAAAGTCCAAAATATCCATCTCTCCTTATGTAAGACCCCTCGGGCTAGGAGGAATCTTCGCTCTGATACCATTGTAATGTTCCCAACCAGATCTGATTGGAACATTGTGTTTTTATTGTGTTTTACTTGTTTTCTGGTTGTGGCATTTTGTCAAACACTTTGTTGATTTTAGTCTCTTTGGTTGCGTTGGGGTTTATAATGATGGTTCTTTTTGTGTTTGCAGCAAGTAAATTATATCAATGTAACAATGGAATGTACTCAACAAGATGAAAGAAAAATAGCATGAGAAATAGACACAAATACCTCATATCCAATTTATTAATAATATATATCTGCCCTCATACAAAATGGAGTCGATCTGGAATACAAATAAGAGAATGGAGTGCATGGTTGACAATGCCTCCAATATACAAGGTAGATATGAATATCCAGGCTTCCAAAAGCCTCCTCAAGCTGTGCGCTCAAAATATAGAAGATCCAACTCATACCCAATTGAAATGTGATGATCTCCCTAGCATAATGCACCCCTCACTGGATGTAGCAAACCCAGAAATTGGCCTCCAAGGATATGGCCTCTAATCCACTGAAACCAACTACCAAACCATATATCGGGGACTAGGAAACCCCTATGCCAAATCTGCAAGTTGTTGGGAAATTTATTCCCCTCCAAAACACAATATCTCTAATGGTTAGTGCGCCCTCCTCAAGGGAAAACTCACCCTCCTGAATGATAGATTGAATGGGATGAAGTGTACCCTCCAATACTGATGCAAATAGGAGCTAGGGTGATGAAAATCAATCTAAGGATGAGATATATTGTGGATCTAGATTTCCCAAGCCAAATCGAATCTTCCTCCCTCAAGTGATGCGCCCCACCTACACAAAGCCTCCAACAATGTGTACCACCTCTCTCTGAACCTGTAGAATTCACCTATGATTGATATAGAACTGATGTAGAATGGCGAGGGAGGAATATTTCACCTCCGTGACCAAGCTTGGACCAGGTTGGGTGGGAACTTTCACCACTGAGTTGATCTCTAGTGTTTGTTCAGTCAAAACCCTCAAAACCCCCAAGTGCATGGGCTCTCTAGAAAGAAGCCAGACATCAAAATGATAATCAACATAATGAGAGAATAGAGGCCCCTATCTCTCTTTTATACCCATGTTCACATTTTCTCTCCAAGTGACTTTTACTTTATTTTATTATTTTTAATTAAATCACTTTATTAATTAATTAACCATTTTACCTCTCAAAAGTGATTTATCCCTCCTTATGGCTTCTTTGGCCACTGAAAGTCACTTCTCATCATCTTATCCTATAGTGATATTCCTCCTGATTTTGATGAGCTATTACACTAAGAGTTTCCTTCAAGTATTATCCCCAATATGACCTTCGTAGTGAATTTAATTAAAATATAACCCATAATAACTCAAAATTACAGAAATCATCAGAATGCAATGGAACCAAATCCAAACATGCGAAATGGATCTTGATGATGAAATATGGTGAACTATACAAGCCAAGCCCAATAAAACTCCTCAATATCTCCTGAACTCACTATCGCACCAATTTGGCTACTCTGGTCAACATAATACTCTGTAATATAATAATGTCCAAAAGTGGGGACATTACAAGGGATAGAGAGAGAAATATGGGTAGAGAGAGAGTGATACTGAGACTAACAATGAGGAGAGATAGAGAGAGTGGGAGAGAGGTGGAAGAGAGAAGGGGGGTAATAGGGGAAGGAAGGTACGAAGGGGCATAGAGAGAGAGAGAGAGAGAGGAATAGGGGGATATAGAGAGGGAGTGGGTGTGAGAGTCTGAGGCATGTCAAGGCAAGGTCTAGGTCTAGGTCTAGGTATTTCCATGCCTTGGGATTTCTAGGTCTTTCCATGTCTATGTATTACCATGTATAGGAGAGAGGGAAAGTGAGAGAGAGACAAAGAGGGGGGGTAGAGAGAGAGAGAGTGAGAGCGAGACATGGAGGGGGGCTAGAGAGAGAGAGTGAGTAGAAGGAGGGATAGAGAGGGAAGGGAGGTAGAGAGAGGTAAAGAGAGAAAGGGGGGAGAGTGGGGGAGAGAGGGAGGGATTCAAAGTGTGTGGGAGAGAGAGACAGAGGAGAATGGAAAATAAGAAATAGGTTATAGGAGTGCATGTGTGTTCTTAGGAACACGTGCATGCTCTTAGGAATGTGTGTGTTCTCTTAGGAACCCGTGTGCACTCTTAAGAACATGTGCGCATTATTTTGAATTCAAATATTTTAGGGCGGGATTGAAAATGTGTATGCTGACTTGCCTGCCTCAGATTTAGGTTTGGGATGAAAAACCTAGTGGTTTAGTCTACAAATTGATAAAAACCTCCATTTTTGTGAATACCTCTCTATATCTATATTTTTTATGTTATTTTTCTATAGGATACAAAATTTACTTGTTGACGAAACTACAAACATAGATAGAGTCAACTATGTAAATTCCAAATATACGGTTTTTTTTTAATTAATATTGTTTACTATTTTTGATCTTTTTTTTTTTTCCCATATATCAAAATCCTAGAAAATATACCTCTCTAATTTATTCTATAATTTTGTGTTGGCTTAACCATTTCTATAATGAGTTATATGCCACATTAGAGATGACTGATATCTATGATCTAAAAAAAATAAATTATTTTTATCATGTTAAGACCCCCTTAGCTTGCATGAACAAAAGGCCTTGTAATTTCAAGGATATATTGACTTTGATAATTTTAAAAAATATATAAATTAATATTATAAATTTCCAAAAACTACAGCGTGCTAGAACAATGGGTTTTCTATAATTATACAAGTTTTTGGAATGAAATTCTATCGTTAAGTTACTCAACACCTGCATGAACAAAGACATATACCTTATATTTTGCTTGAAAAATAACATACCACTGTTAGAAAAAATCAAATTTCACATAGTTATTCACAATTTCTATGAAAATAAGTTGTATATTCGAAAAGCTAATTCAATTTCCTACTTTCATCTTGGTACACCAAATTGAAATTCATTGTAAAAGTACCTTGAATAATCCCTCCAAGTTAATATACTGTTGTTTTTCCATGTTTTCATTGCCACTAACATGTCATGAGAGACCATCATTAGCTTACACTCACTCTAGTATCATTTTCAATCTTCAATCTGAAACTTTATGAACTAAGCTTCGATGAAGATAAGCTTGAAAAACCGCAAAATTTGGATGTTGAATAGTTCATCTAAAATGAAATTTGAAAGAGAATACAATTTTTGGAAGTGAAGCATTTTCATGTATGAACATTTCCCTAGAAATTGGTGAACAAATAGGATCACCGATGTTCTCTCTGAATTTACACACAATTGAACACCATCCCAATGAATAATTGAATAACAATGAGAGCATTCTAGATTTCATGCTAGAACTTCCCAAATATCCTAATTTGATGAGATAGATTTATTGAATTGTAGATTCCCATTGAAGATACCAATTATGATGCAAGGTGAGAAGATTGTTGAAAGGATCCAAGCTTGAGCTTTCATATTCTTTTTTTCTTCCATAGTACATCACTATATCTGGTGGTTTTGTTGGTTGACCACTTACTATTTTTTACTTAATCAATTTGGTGGTTTTGGTTGACCATAACCATTTTGATTTAATTAATGTACTCCACCCCTTGAGATGTAAAGAGAATTTTTCTTTGACTCATGGTTCAATTTAAAATACATGTGGAATTGGATATTAATCATCATTTAGAATAATTATTGAAAACCTTCTACTTTTGTAATTTATCCATGTAAAAGTGTCTTTACATGTGTTTGAACTAAATAGCGATACATATGCTACTTCTTGACTTATTGATTCCATCGCCAAGGATTTATCCAACTAGAATGCATTATTTTATTTTTATCTTTCTTCCTCTTTTTGCATTTATTTGAATGACGATTTGTCTTCCCACAATGAAAACAAGGATGATAATCAAAACATTGTGTCTCCATATGAGCAACTTGATGACAATGTTGGCATTTGTAAAGAATTTTCTCAGTGTTTTTATCATCAACATTCTTACATTCTTCGTTAACTTTTGGAGCCTTCAAATTTTCATCAATAAATCCTACACTCACAAACTGAATTGATTTGGAGTAATATGGAATATGAGAGCTAATTCATTTTTTTCATATTCTAAACCATGCCAATTATTGTTGAATTTCAATTCTTCCCAAGGCTTAATAATCATCTTGGAAAGATCATTTTGTAATTCTTGATATTCTTCTTTTGTAACTTCAAATTCACATTCATTGTTACTTCTATCACTCTATGCTTCTACTTGTGACTCATCTTCAACAAGAGTTATCTTCATCAATAAATTGTATGATTCCATCTCATGGCTAGTTAAGGAATCATCAACAATATCTTTTGTTTCCTTTCTATCAATCATCAAGTCATGTGTCTCATAAGTAGCATCAACCATTTCCTCAATTTGTTGTTGCTTTTGAATTAAAATTATTTCAAGTGCTTCAATCAAATTGTCTTTTAGATCGATTTGATTGTGAAGATCAATAACCCACTTATGCAATTCATGTAAGAAATATTCTAATTTATTGATTTCTTGATTGAGATTTTGCAAATGCTTTCTTCCTTTATCCATTTTTTTTAGTTTTCACTTGTCATGCTTTCTTGTACTCACTCACTAGCACTTATTAATATTATAATGTTCTTGTTTTCTAGTTGTCAACTTTAAGGCATCAAGTACTACCGATAATGCACCGCAAAGTGATCTTTTAAAATGATTAAACTTTAATGGAAATGGCCTCCTTGTTCCATTTCAAGCAATGTGTCTTTTGACCATTTTCACAATTCACTTTGAAAAGAAAAACCTTATTGATTTGAAAGTGTTTGCAACTCCACCCCTTTTACAATTCAATGGTTTTGTTCAATAATGCAACCATATGTTTCAATGCCAATTACTTAACAACACTTGAACTATCTTTTCATAGATCAGTTTAAGCATATTTTAACTTTTAACAATGCTCAACGAAAAAATTTAGGGATAAACAATTTTTACTCCTCTTGTTACATTCTTTCAAAGATCAAGATTTTTATGCCTTGTTACTATTGATGAATGCAGCTATGGGAGACATCCTCCAGCTTACAAACCTATGAGATGTGGAACATATCAGCTATGTGAAGCCTTTCTCTTAGCTTACAAACCTGAGAGAAATCCCCCATGAAGGGTTCGTGGTTCCTACCTGGGACAGAGTCAGGAACATAGAGATGGCCTCCTCCATGATGTCAGTGAGAAGAACTCTAGATGATTATCCAATAAAAAGATCTATTGAGTTAGGACGTGCTTGTGGTTGAGCACAAGGTGAACGTGGGAAATTCCAAAAGTGTTGGGCACATCATAATGTGAAGAGAAATGAAGATGATGTGATGGCCTCCTCTGAGCAGCAGAGTTGACGAGAAGACTCCAGATGATTCTCCTGTTGGTGGCAGTGGGAAAGAAAATCTATAGAGTGGACGTGTCTGTGGATGAGCATAGGTGAACATCTGAGGACCTGGTTCATCTATGTAATGCAGTGAATTAGAGTCATGGCATCCCTATGGATGTGCCCCTAGTGGATGAGAACTACTGGGTGTATCATATCCTTTGTTATATATTGTTCTAGAATTAGACCTACCTGTAGCCCTAGTTATTATGTAAAGGGTACAGGTCGGCCCAACCTTAATGTGTTTAATAATAAATGTAAAAGATAATTAATATTGATATTAATATTAATATTAATTATAATAATCATAATAATAATAATAATAATAAATTATATAGTGACTTAGAGAGGTCGGGCCTGTTGAGCCAATAGACGCCTTTGTTGAGTGGTCAGGTATAATATAAGTAAGAGACAATTCTCCATTGTAGAATCATATCTTCCTTGTGAGTTTGGAGATTTCAACAAACACTTCTACTTTGAAAAGTGGCGCATCTCTCTTGGGTGCTAGGATTTCTAGGGCTTAAGAAACGTCTTGTGTGCTAAGTCATTCTTGGTGGTGAGAGATATTTCTGTTGAAAAATATAGAAAAGGATTTGGCTGGGTTTTCTTCCCTTGTTGAGAAGGGTTTCCCAGGATATATCGTGTGTACTTGTGCATGGTGTTTCTTCTTGTGATCTTAGTTGCTGCAACATTCTTGTTTATGGTTAAGAGATAATGAAATTGAAATGAACTACATGCTTAAACTAATGCTTATGAAAAATCAACATGGTTTTAGAGAATAGGTCTTGAAAGAACCCATTGCACGAGCATATTTCACAAGAAAAAGGAAAAATGTCATTGTTGTGGTACAAGAAAATTAGGGATTTTTATTNCAAAGGATTTGGTTGGGTTTTATTCCTTTGTTGAGAAGTGTTTCCCAAGATATATCTTGTGTACTTGTGCATGGTGTTTCTTCTTGTGATCTTGGTTGTTGAAAAATTCTTGTTTATGGTTAAGACATAATGAAATTGAAATGAAATGCATGTTTAACCTAATGCTTATGAAAAATCAACAATGTTTCAAATCATAGGTCTTGAAAGAAACCATTGCACACGCATATTTCATAAGAAAAAGGAAAAATGTCACTATTGTCGTACAAGAAAATTAGGGATTTTTATTGAAGAAGATTTTCAGCCTCAAAACCATCTACAAAAGTGTGCCCTAACCCAAGGAACTCTTTGGAACTTTCAGCACACCTTTTAAGTGCATAGAACTACTGGAAAGTGAAACCCTAGTTTCCACCAGTACCAGAAGCATCAGTCCAAAAATCCGCTGGTCAAGTTCAGGGGGGGAATTTGGGTTTTCATAAATCTGACTGTACCAAAATACTTGCCTTAGCTCAACGCATCTATCCTCTGGATCAAAACTTAAAATTTTGAAGTTTGAAAAAATAGGGTTTCCTCATAAAACCCTAAGTTGCAGTTGCAGTTGCAGTTTCAGAATAATTTGCAGTTGCATTTGCAGTTTCAATTGCATTTTCAATTGAAGTATCAACTGTAATACCAGTTGCAGTCACCCTTGAAGTTCTTAAGAGTTGGAAATCATTACTGTTGCCACCAGATGGTGCCACTACCTACAAATGCTATCAGAGGTATGTACTCACATATGTTTAAATAGTTAAGATTTAAAGGGTATTAGTGGAAGAAGGGATCTCTTTCCATAGATCCAGAAGGACCTCAAGATTCAACACATTCAGAGGAGTAATGCAACCAAGGTTTGATTATTCTGATATGCATCTATTTCTTATGACATTATTTGCATGTTGAAGCTATGACCATCATACTAACCTTTGGTCAAAATTAAAGTCAAGGTATTAGATGCATTAAAGGTGAGATCATAGAGTTTATTCTCTAACCCAACCTTCTATCAAGATAGCATATTATCCTAGTACAAAGGACAAGTTGAATAAAGCACTTGTCATCTTGAGTTAAGGAGACTCGGAATAAAATCAACACACACACATTCTTGAGGACAAGACTCCAGGTTCCAGGTTTGATTAATTAAGCTGATAATATTCAAAATTACACATGACAAAGTTGATTACTACCCCTTACCAGTAAACACTATAGTTGAGGTAGAAGTCTTTGTAAATTATTATACTTGGTAGCATGTGAGCATATTGAGATAAATGCTACAACTAACATCTCCTCTAGGAGAAACTTCTTGTGTTGATCCGAGGTTACCATGGAGGAATGTTTGATCACAACACTAGAAGAGTGTTGACCTCATTTCTTATTGTATTTTTTACTTTTGAACTTTGCTTCAGACAGGTCACAAGTGATAGCTCTAAAGGAGCTACTTTGATGATTATTCGTGTTTTTTGTTTTATCTACTATTATCAAAAGAGTATTATTCTTTCTTGTTTCTTTGTTGACCTTGTTCAGGTCACAGGAGATAACCTTGAGGAAGCCATAGTGAAGGTTGTAGAAGGAAACATATTAGATGAGATATGAAGAAGACTATGTACATGACCATATACATTCATGTTTCCAAAGAGAAGAAGTCCAAGCTAGATCCTTTACGAAGAAATGATACAATGAATATTCAAAGACATCTCTAGTAAGAGACAGATTGAGACAAGTAGAGACGTTTTCCTTGAAGAAGAGATAGTTTTTCAAAGAAACATAGAATCTCATATGGATATTGACAGTGAGACAATACCTTCTCCCCCTTCAGCAATTCAAAGGGAGATAGACATTACTCCAGGTTATCCAGGATCTCTAGTCGATATGTTCAGAGATATTGCAGTAAGGCATAAAATGCCTACCTAGACTCACCCTGCAGGAGGCAAAGAAACATACAAGCCTCTCAAGGAACATTCCAAGAAAGAAAAAGATATTTTCAAGCTATCCTTCAGTCATGAGCCACTTCATTGATGCTGATACTCCTTGTCTTAGAGAAACAACAAGAGAACCAGTATGGAAAGATGCCATAATAGAAGAAAACCAGTATATCTTAAATAATGATGCATAAGATATTATTCAGGGACCATAAATGGAAGTTTGTGGTAAATTCCAAGTGGATCTATAAGATCAAGCATGCAACTGATGGAAGTATCAAGAAATAAAAAACAAGATCCCTAGACAAAGGTTTCTCATAAACAGAGGGAGTTTTCTATGATGAGACACTTGACCCAGTGAACCAATTCACTTCCATCCGTACCACCATCCATGAGTTGGAAACTATATCAGATAGATAGATTCTTGATGATTTTGGATTTCATCAAGAGTGTTGTTGATCCAAACCTATACAGTGTTGGTGACGAGAACTTGATCCTGATGACTTATTCAGAAAGCCTTGTTGTTGAAAACAAGCAAGCATTGACTTATGATTTCATAAAGGATCTAAGTATGATACACTACTTCTTGGGACAAGAATTATGACAGAGGATTGATGAAATTTTCCTGATTCAAGGAAAATATACAGAGAGAATATTAAAGAAGTATGACAGAATGAAAATCCACCGTGGTGGATTTAAAGAAGAATATTGATGATGATTCAGACGAGACTAATCCACAGTTGATTGGATCATTGATGTATCCAGTTAACACCATACTTGATTCATGCCATGTAGTGAATGTGATGAGTCAACCGAGACAGACTCACTCAGCAACAACAAAACATGTATTAAGACACAATTGGATATGGTCCAAGATATGCCTCCAGTGTGAACTTGAGTTTGCAGAATATGCCGATTCAAATTGAGCAGAAAGTAAAGTGGACCGGAAGAGCACATCCAATTGATGTTCTACCATGAAGTTTTCCAGGCTTTCTTGATATAGCAGGAAACAAAACTCTGTGGCCTTAAAGTGCCCTAGAGACAGAGTATATATAGCAGTGAGTATGTGAAGCAATGTGGCTTCAAAAACTTATGACGAGATGAAATACCTTCATATCATAGATATGATATAGAAGAAAGATTGTATGCTTGTAGTACCTTCCTACACCTGAGAAAACTGCAAACATTTGAACTTGGTGATGAAATCCTTCCGATTTAAGATGGATTATAAATGACCTTAGCGAAAAACAAAATTCAGAGTACATTGGTATGAGACTTAGCATGAAAAAGAATGCCTCCCTAGCTGAGAGGGAGTGTTGATGAATGCAGTTATGGGAGACATCCTCCAACTTACAAACCTGTGATATGTGGAACATACCAACTATGTGAAGCATTTCTCTCAGCTTACAAACCTGAGAGAAAGCCCCTATGAAGGGTTTGTGGTTCCTGCCTGGGACAAAGTGAGGAACATAGAGATGACCTCCTCCATGATGTGAGTGAGAATATATCCAGATGATTATTCAATGAAAAGCGATCTGTTGAGTTAGGACGTGCCTGTGGCTGAGAACAAGGTGAACGTGGTAAATCCCAAAAGTGTTGGGAACATCATCATGTGAACATAAATGAGGATGATGTGATGGAATCCTCTGAGTAGCAGAGTTGACGAGAAGACTCCAGATGATTATCCTGTTGGTGGAAGTGGGAAAGTAGATCTGTAGAGTGGGCATGCCTGTGGACAGGCACAGGTGAACGTGTGAGGACCTGGTTCATCTGTGTATTGCAGTGAATCAGAGTCATGGAATCCCTATGGATGTGCCCCTAGTGGGTGTATCATATCGTTTTCTGTATATTGTTCAAGAGTCTGACCTACCTGTAACCCTAGTTATTATGTAAAGGGTATAGGTCGGCCCCACCTTAATGTGTTTAATAATAAATGTAAAAGATAATTAATATTGATATTAATATTAATATTAATAATAAATTATATAGTGGCTTAGAGAGGTTGGCCATGTTGATCCAATAAACACGTTTTTTGAGTGGTCAAGTCTAATATAAGTAAGAGATGATTCTCCATTGTAGAATCATATCTTCCTTATGAGTTTGGAAATTTCAGCAAACACTTCTACTTGGAAAAGCGGTGCACCTCTCTTGGGCACTAGGGTTTCTAGGGCTTAAGCACCCTCTTGTGTGCTAAGTCATTCTTGGTGGTGAAAGGCATTTCTCTTGAAGAATATAGAAAAGGATTTGGATGGGTTTTATTCCCTTGTTGAAAAGGGTTTCCCACGATATATCTTGTGTACTTGTGCATGGTGTTTCTTCTTGTGATCTTGGTTGCTGCAATATTATTTTTTATGGTTAAGACATAATGAAATTGAAATGAAATACATGCTTAGTCTAATTCTTATAAAAAATCAACATGGTTTCATAGCATAGGTCTTGAAAGAACCCATTGCACAAGCATCTTTCACAAGAAAAAGGAAAAACGTCACTGTTGTTGTACAAGAAAATTAGGTCTTTTTATTGAAGAATATTTCCACCCTCAAAACCATCTACAAAAGTGTGCCTTAACCCAAGGAAATTTGTGGCACCTTCAACGCACATTTTCAGTGGATAGAACTCCCAGAAAGTGAAACCCTAGTTTTCACCAGTACCAGAAGTACCAAAAAACCAGAACTACCAGAACTATAAAAAAACCAGAAGCACTAGTCCAGAAATCCGTTGGTCAAGTTTGAGGGGGAAAATTTTGGATTTTCAAAAGTTTGACTATACCAGCATACTCGCCTCAGCTCAGCGCATCTAGCCCCTGGATCAGAATTTCAAATTTTGAAGTTTGAAAAATTAGGGTTTCTTCATAAAACCCTCAGTTGCAGTTGCAGTTTCAATTGAATTATTAGCTATAATACAAGTTGTAGTCACCCTTAAAGTTCTTAAGAGTTGGAAATTATTACCACTGTCACCAGATGATGCCACTACCTGCAAATTATATCAGAGGTATGTACCCACATATGTTTAAATTGTTAAGATTTAAAGGGTATTTGCCGGAGAAGGGATATCTTGCCATAGATATAGAAGGATCTCAAGATCCAACACATTCAGACGAAAAATGCAAGCCATGTTTGATTATTCTGATATGAATCTATTTGTTATGACATTATTTCCATGTTGAAGCTATGACCATCATACTAACCTTTGGTCAAAATTAAAGTCAAGGTATTAGATGGATTAAAGTTGAGATCATAGAGTTTATTCTCAAACCCAACCTTCTGTCAAGATAGCATATTATCCTAGTACAAAGGATAGGTTGAAGAAAGCACTTGTCATGTTGAGTGAAGGAGACTTGGAAGAAAAGAAACACACACTCATTCTTGAGGACAAGACTCCAGGTTCTAGGTTTGATTAATTAAGCTAATAAGATTCAAAATTGCACATGACAAAGTTGATTACTACCGCTTACAAGTAAACACTATAGTTGAGGTAGCAATATTTGTGTTGGCCCTTGACCAAGTTTTGGAGATCCTTGGTCACTTTTGACCTATTTTGGGACTTTGATAGGATGTCAACGACGGAGCGCAAGTTGAAGCAAAGATCGCGGGATCTCGGCCCCCTTTTAGGGATTTTTGGGTTTTGGGCTTATGTAATGGATATGGGGATGTCATACCATGGGTTTACTGATGATTAGGCCTATTTTGTAATGTATAAATAGATGTCTAAGCGATGTAAGGAGAGACATCAACGCAAGTGTGGGATGCTAAGTGCTAAGTGTAAGTAATAGTTGTACATGCTTTGTGCATGTTGTGTGAGACTTGCAAGGCTAAGTGCAAGTGACTGTAAGAGACTATGTAAAGGATTTGTACTATGACCTAGCTCGGGGAAGGAGGATCTAGCGAAGTGCACACAGATCTCATGTCCTATGTGGAGTAGGATTTTGTGGGTCTGTGCATGTAGAAGCTTGACAGAAGATAAATAAAGAAGAAGAATACTTGGTGGACGTAGCCCCAGGCTAGGGGTGAACCACATATTTTCTGTGTTGATATGCTTTGTGCGATGTATTGATGTGTTTATGTGTTTACTTGCTTAAGTTCTTTGATATAGATTAGTGATAGATAGATTTGTAGATGATTTGTGTTTAATAATATGGATGAATTCTAGATCTAACCTATGTGAATGTGATTAGTGCTTGAATATGCTATATCTGGGTGAATATTGCGTTGATTTGTTGTTAGGGTTTTATCTGCGAAGTAGATACTGGTTAAATACTGATGAACTGTAACTGCTAAGTGCTTTGATAGAGTATTGTAATCACATATTTGTGTCCCAGCTAAGGTTGCAGACACTGGAGTCCTGCAACCACCCCTGCCTCTACCTTGAGTGAGACTTCATCTACTTCGCAGGTGTTGTTGAAAGGGCCGATAGTTAGGGTTTTGTCGGTGCGCTCTTGAGCATTGAACTCTGGGTTTGCCCCTGTGCCAACACTTTGTAAAGTATTATACTTGGTAGCATGTGAGCATATTGAGATAGATGCTACAAATAACATCTCCTCTAGGAGAAACTTCTTGTGTTGATCCCAGGTTACCATGGAGGAATGTTTGATCACAACACTAGAAGAGTGTTGACCTCATTTCGTATTATATTTCTTACTTTTGATCTTTGCTTTAGACAGGTCACAAGTGATATCTCTAAAGGAGCTATTGTGATGATTATTCATGTTTTTTGTTTTATCTACTATTATCAAAAGAGTATTATTCTTGCTTGTTGTTTTATTGACCTTGTTCAGGTCACAGGTGATAACCTCAAGGAAGCCATAATAAAGGTTGCAGAAGGAAACATATTATATGAGATATGAAGCAGACTATGTACATGATCATATACATTCATGTATCCAAAGAGAAGAATTCCAAGCTAGATCCTTTAGGAAGAAAGGATACAATGAATCTTCAAAGACATCTCTAGTAAGAGACAAATTGAGACAAGTAGAGATGTTTTCCTTGAAGAAGATATAGTTTTTCAAAGAACCAGAGAATCTCAGATGGAGATTGACAGTGAGACAATACCTTCTCCCCCTTCAACAATTCAGAGGGAGACAGACATTAATCTAGGTTATCCAGGATCTCCAGTCGATATGTTCAAAGATATTGCAGTAAGGTATAAAATGCCTACTTAGACTCACCCTGCAAGAGGCAAAGAAACATTCAAGCCTCTCAAGGCATATTCCGAGAAAGAAAAAGAGATTTTTGAGCTATCCTTCAGTCATGAGCCACTTCATTGATGTTGAGACTCCTTGTCTTAGAGAATCAACAAGAGAACATGTATGGAAAGATGCCATAACAGAAGAAAACTAGTATATATTAAAAAATGATGCATAAGATATTATTCAGGGACCAGAAAGGGAAGTCTGTGGTAACTTCCAGGTGGATCTATAAGATCAAACATGCAACTAATGGAAGTATCAAGAAATACAAAACAAGATCCATATATAAAGGTTTTTCATAAACAGAGGGAGTTGTCTATGATGAGACACTTGACCCAGTGAACCGATTCACTTCCATCAGTACCACCATCCATGAGTTGGAAACTATATCATATAGATAGATTCTTGATGAGTTTGGATGTCAGCAAGACTGTTGTTGATCCAAACCTATACAGTGCTGGTGACGAGAACCTAATCCTGATGACTTATTCAGAAAGCCTTGTTGTTGAAAACAAGCAAGCATTGAATTCTTATTTTCATAAAGGATCTAAGTATGATACACTACTTCTTGGGACAAGAAGTATGACAGAGGATCGATGAAATTTTCTCGATTGAAGGAAAATATACAGAGGGAATATTAAAGAAGTATGACATAATGCAAATCCATTGTGATGGATTTAAAGAAGAAGGTTGATGATGATTCAGATGAGACTAATCCACAGTTGATTGGATCACTGATGTATCCGATTAACACTAGACTTGATTCATGCCATGCATTGAATGTGATAAGTCAACCGAGACAGAGTCGCTAAGCAACAACAAAACATGTATTAAGACACAATTGGATATGGTCCGAGATATTCCTCCAGTGTGAAGTTGAGTTTGCAGAATATGCTGATTCATATTGAACAAAAAGTACAGTGGACTGGAAGAGCACATGTGCTTGATGTTCTACCTTGAATTCTTCTAGGGTTTCCTGATACAACAGAAAACAAAACTCTGTGGCCTTAAAGTGCCCCAAAGACAGAGTATATATAGTAGTGAGTATGTGAATCAATGTGGCTTCACAAACTTACGACAAGATGAAATACCTTCATATCAGAGATATGATACAGAAGAAAGATTATATGCTTGCAGTACCTTCCTACACCTAAGCAAACTGCAAACATTTGAACTTGGTGATGAACGCCTTCCTAGTTAAGAGGGAGTATGGATGACCTTAGCCAAAAACAAAATTCAAAGTACATCAGTATGAGACTTGGCATGAAAAAGAATGCCTCCCTAGTTGAGAGGGAGTGTTGATGAATGCAGTTATGGGAGACATCCTCCAGCTTACAAACCTGTGAGATGTGAAACATAGTAGCTATGTGAAGCCTTTCTCTCAGCTTACAAACCTTAGAGAAATCCCCTATGAAGGGTTTGTGGTTCTTGCCTGGGACAGAGTCAGGAACGTAGAGATGACCTCCTCCTTGACGTGAGTGAGAAGAAATCCAGATGATAATCCAATGAAAATCGATCTGTTGATTTAGGACGTGCATGTGGCTGAGCACAAGGTGAACGTGGGAAATCTTAAAAGTGTTGGGCACATCATCATGTGAACATAAATG
>JASDQU011246807.1:0-19046 GCA_032191745.1 Picea mariana | reverse complement strand
GAAGTTCAAAAGATATTGTTAAGTGCTAGACTTATGAGATACTTCCAATGTTATGTGTGTTATTAAACCATAAACCATCACTTCATCAATGAAATGAAACTTATAACATGGCACATCCACTATTTAGTTATTTCTACTATCACTTATGTGTAAAAATAATGAACTTATCCCAAATTTAAATATGTTTAGGAATCCTTATTTGCAACATATTATGACAATAGGATTTCTCAACATAAACAATGTTCATACCAATTCCTTAAGCACATTTATTAAACTAGCAAGTATGAGTGAAACACTGACTCATTTTGGTAAGTCGTTTAAGCATGTTGAGCATAAATTTAACCATTATAATTGTGTATAGCATGAACCAATTGAAATAATCCAAGATTGATACTCACATCAACATATTCCAACAACAAAAATGAGATGTCAAGCTCTTAAAGTCATGCATTGGAACATATCTTGCATCATTTGATCCTCAAGTATGTTTAGAAAATGATTCAAGTGAGATAACTACATACATGCATTCATATCCAGATATTCTAGCCTAGTGATAGCAAGAGAGTAGTAAAATGTCAAACCCTTTAGACCTAAGTTCGTTGTAAACATTCGTCTCAAGATTGATAAATGTTTATCCCAAGATCGACAAAAAATCCTCTTAAGATTGACAAAAAAATCATCTAAAGAGAGACAAAAAGTTTGTCTCAAGGTCGCAAATGTTCGTCTCAAGATCGACAAATGTTCATCTCAAGATCAACACACGTTCATCCCAAGATTGACAAAATGTTCATCCCAAGATTGGCAAAAAAATCTTCTTAAATCGACAAAAAGTTCATTTAAAGATCGACTAAAAGTTTGTCTCAAGATCACAAACGCTCGTCTCAAGATCGACAAAAAGTTCGTCTCAAGATCACAAAATTTCATCTCAAGATTGACAAACATTTGTCCCAAGATCACAACACATTCGTCTCAAGATTGATAACACGTTCGTCTTAAGATTGACAACATGTTCGTCTCAAGATTGACAAAAATTCGATTTAAGATCGACAAAAAGTTTGTCTAAAGATTGAAAAAATAGTTTTCTAAACAATAATACAATTTCATCTAAATATTGACAAATTTTCGTCTCAATATCGACGAACAAATAAACAAAAAGTTCATCTAAAAGTGACAAAAAGTCCGTCGAACTTCCAACAAGGGTTTCTCGAAATAAAAAAAAATTAATATAGAATGTCTTAGCCCTTTTGGGAACTGAACCTTGGTCAATGGTTGACTAATCCTCACTCTAAATATTTGGTGGATTTATCTTTTGACTCTAAAGGAAAATCTGAGACCCCAAATGTAATGTATCTTATCTCATCTATAACAATGTCAAGGGAATGGGTAACAAGTTAAATATTTCTCATCAATAACCACAAATTCATCTTCAACTTCCCTACGTTTCTGTTTCAAACACAATTCCGATTGCTTCAAGCATAGCCTTGTGTTCATATATATGTCATCAACAAGACCAAACCCAGCAAAAATATGTTAATCCAAACACATTTATTATTCTATTACTCTGAACTTAGTTTTAATGAAAGCCTCCAGATGCCTTTCCATAGACTTCTTAACTAGCATATGTTCAAACTAGAGAATGATGCTTGCAAGAGCCACAATAGCACATGGACAAACTTAGAAGTGGAAAAATCCTTTATATCAACCTAAATTTATCATGTTTTACTGAATAGATGTCCAAAATAATCCACATCGAATCGGGTAATGCATAAATTAGGTATGGATCTAAACTGGGAAAATGTAAGAATATGCATTTCATGCAAGTGTAATTTATGTGCAAATGAACTACCAAACCTTTAAGAGATGGAGTGGATATCATACAGAAGAAGGAGAACTATTTTTTTTTCAAATATTGACATCTTTTCTATGCCAAGTCATGTACGAGGACTAAAATCTTCCCCATTTGTTGATTGTAAAAAGAAATTTGATTAAATCGTGACAAAAATGGTTTTTATCCTTGCCATTCAGAAAGTGGTAGTTTTCAATGTTCAATGAATTTGAACATGAATAGGTCTTCTACTTCACTCATGTGACAATTCAATGGCAAGCAGTCTCATCATTGTTGACATAATTGTAACTCCAAGGATATTTGTGTTATTAACAATATCCTTCTCTAATATCCGTGCAACCCTTGTACTATGCATCTTTAGATATTCATATGCCACTACTATTCTATCTTCTAATATATTAACAAAATAACTAAAGTTTATTTCTTGAAATAATATTGCAAAAGTTAAGGTACACTGGAAAATTCTTTACTGTTGTTTTCAGAAATACCTTCAACTTTGCTATGATAGTCATGTTTTGATCATTATATGCATTGTCTTAGTCGAGACACACCTTATTCTATATAGAAGTATCCAACATGCTGAAGTTTGTTTTAGAACAGGATAATAAATCATTTACATGACATTTTTAGGTATGGAATTATTGCATATTGTTGGTAGGAAAATAACTGTTTATCAGGAAAATGGTTTGACCATGCAATAATGGGGGTTGACTCCACCACCAGAAGATGTATTGCAACATGGTGAGATTATGATATTAAAATTGAGACATAAGGAATTTGTAACCTAAAATAAGATAAATAAACATTATTGTCCCTGTAATAGACTGTAGGTCAATGGGATTTAGAAAAACATATGAAAAATACAGTGGAGTGCCTAGAGCATATGAATTGTTGCCCTATACTCTACCTTTGTTAAGAAAGAGATACTACTTGTTTCTTTTCACTTTGCTATGAAATTGCATTGAATAAATATCCCGTGGTTGACTTTGTATCATCTGCTGATCCACCCCAATCTATGTATGTGTATCTCTTCAACCTATAATCATCCAATTTTTGGAGCTTGATTCCATAATGTAAGGTTAATTTTATGTACGTTAGAATCCTCTCGGCTACATTCTAAATTTATTACCTTAGGTGCATTCTTGAATCTAGTAACCATGACCGCGGAATAACATATATTTTGGCCTGGTTTTGCTCAAGTAGATTAGTCCTCTTACCAAATGTTGGTATAGTCATGTTACCACTCAAACTTTCACTAAAGGGAAAGTCCTACACTGTGCAAGAGAGCTTAGGGGCAATTGTTAGGCAAGCTACCCATTATCACCTCTCGATGGCCTTTCCTCTTCACTTTAAGGCTAAGGAATAGGGTTTCTAACCTAATGAAAGTATTCCTAAGAATAAAACTTAGTCTGAAGGGGAATTTCGAGACTTGGTTTGACTAAAGCTTTGGCTAGGTGGCACTCCCCACTCTCAAGGAAAACATGAAACCTTTAAATGTGTGTGAATAGTACATGCCAATTTCCAATTATGAGCAAGCTTTTAAAATATTTAACTTAGACAAGGATGCTTGAAAAATAGAAAGGAGTTTTGCTCAATAAATCATTCACAAGTGTTCAATTTGCACCAATGAAACTCATTATAATTTATATGGATGACACATGTATACAACAACCAAATAAATTATAAGTTACGTTTGCAAATGAAAAGGTATGGATCATTCACTCATCACTATAAGCAAATCATAAGAGATTGTAGGTGCAACTCTGTTTAAGATGGCATAATTTAGAGGAAAGCTACACCATGTATTTAAACATTCCACAATCCATATTTCATAACACTGATTAGTTCCAAAATCAGAGTGCATCCATCAATGTTAGTAAGAGCAGAATTTAACCATATAAAGCAGAGGTGTAACTAGAATAAACAGTGAGCAACTCATTGGGTAATGATATCACAAACTTATTCAATATAGACCAAGTGACAGGCACATATAGCATGATAAATTTCAACCCTCAAACTGTTATCAAAGCTGGCCGAAATGCACTTGTTCAAACAGATTTGAGATGAGATGTATATGCCGACAATACTTAGTATCCATAGAACCACAAGCATTCAATTCATGTCATTAAGAAACTTTTATTATCATAAAGATGCCATCCATGATTACAATATCATAATCCAGTGTTGTCAAGTCTGCTAAGAACGACAAAGGGATTAGGTGTTTGCAATGATAGTTCAAGAAATTATATTGCCATTACTAAAGATAGTTTAAACGTCAGAGTTATAGCATTTGGAAAATAGAGCTATGTCATTGAATGTAAGCCATGTTGTGTCATCCAACAATATGAGATTATATTAAGAAACCCATGGTTATTTCCATATGTACAAAGTGCTCACAAGGCATAAATAGATCATCATTTTGAGACACAATAGTCACTGTATGCTCTCAGCAGTTTATGAACCACATTTAGGAAGTATTGCCACTAAATTTAGAGCAGAGATAACCAACAAAGATACCACAGAGAAATAAAAAAAATTAAGTATGTTGTCCAAGCAATATGAATGATCCAAATTACCAGCATTAAAACACATTCATTTATGATTATAAAAGTAGACTGTCATCACAAACCCAATCAATGAAGTATCACAATATTTCCCCTGTGTGAAGCATATGAAATGATGCCAGCACTTACATGTTATTAAGTTTGTCTAAGAGACTTAATGTGCATGTGTTTACCAGGGAAAGACCACAGAGTTTCAAGCAAAGAAACACTAAGAACTGACACCACCATTCAAAAATGGACTATCAACTCAACAATAAAATAGCGCCTAAACCCTTGAGACACAAAATGAATTTAGTGAGACGTTTCTACAATTAGTCAGGTTTTGGTACAGTTTTTTTTGTTTTTTGTTTTGCATCAGTTTACCTTGAACGACATTCAGTATCACAAATGAGTCTCAACGTTGCAAAGAATGTAAGGCAACTTGTGCAGGCCATAAATTCTTGTTAACAACACTTAGAAAATGACAAGAGATCCATCCTTGTGTATTTAGTTTGTTTTGGTGAGAGATAGAGAAGCTATTATGTCATATATCATTTCATATCACCACAAATGAAACTCAGATCTCAGAAAAGCAAAAACGTCAACCTCAAGAGTAAAGAAAATGACTAAAATGCAAAACGATGAGCTAGATTAGTGAGGCATTCAAGCATTCAAAGAATTGTTTGACATTATTTGAGCACATGAACCATGGAGATGCCTCAACGTTGGCATGAATCTTTGTAAGGGATTTCAAATAAGAGCAATATCAATACATAATATGCCTCCAAGCATTAACTATAAAGAAAATTCACCTCATGAAGCTATTCCGTACACCTTGCCTTTACTTCTCCACTGTACACCTTGCTCTTACTAGAGATCATTTCTAGTTTTCTCAACCAACATTCACCTGTTACAAATAAAATCCCATGATTCATCACAAAATAACCGCAAGAAAATGTTAAGCCAATACCAATAACACAAGTAAAAATGATTCAGATGATATTCTTTATTCTCCCAAATCTGATTACAAATGAGAGCAAGCCTTCCACGAGTGACCGTAACTACATGTAGGTCAATAGACTTGGAACAGCATATGATAACAACAATGGAGTGCCTAAAAATTCTATGTGACAATCTATATTTTAGGTTAAAGGAAAGAAAGAAAGAACAAGTAGATAATGAGATATAGGAAGGGGCAGCAAAATGGTAACAATGAACTATATATAATATTCCAATAGAAAAAATCATATTCGTGACAAAATTCACCATGAAAGGTACTCCAAAAAGTAGACAATACTATGGAGGCCATGAAGAGAAACAACTTGGAAAACATCAAAATCAGAATAGGGGCCATCTTCATTTTCCATCACACATATGCCAAAGCTGAGCATTATAATATCTTGCAAAGAGTGGCCAGAAGAAAGAGGACATAGTTGGAAGAAAAAGTGAAGAACCCCTTATTGTACATCCCCTAACATCCAATGCAAACAAATCCCCCTAGGAGGAAGAAACATAGTGATGGGCATTTGTCCATGAAATCCATGGTGAGTACGAGAAAAACAATCCCTCTATGCCAATTGCAGAGAATAACAAGATGGTGTATCCTCATGGCCTTCTTGTAGGGGGCATCAACTCATTGATCTATTACTATTTGTTCTAATGAAATCACTATTGGCCAATCACTTAATGCCTTTGGTGTTCAACAGGGGATAAAATGAGGTAATCAACGAAGTAAGCCTTGAAGGTCTTCACAAGGCACATTGTCTAAAAGTGATTACCTCTCAAATGTACAAGGTGAAGCATCTCTAGTCCAAGTAACATGCAACAAGAGCAAGGGACCTACCAAAGTCTCTAAATAAGTAGTGAAATTACGTCTTGGATCTCATAATAGATGGGGTACCTAAAAATGAAGTGATATTCTTTCTCCAACTACTAAAGCGAGCAAAGTAATTAAATCTTTACCTCGTGTGTAATATAGTGATCCATCTCGAGAAGCAAATGGTGAGATATAGTGTCAACTAGTCAAGGGGAACACTAATACCATGAGACTTACTGGTGTATGCAATCAAGACAAACAATCTATCCACAATCAGAAAGAAGTCGCAAAAATGTATAGCTTAGCATTGAGATGATAGAGGGAGACACCAAAGTGATTTGAATTTGCTGTCAATAAATGTCCTCTATCATTGATTTATTAATCCGCTACTTGAGGAGGTAGAAGTACCATCCAAGGGTATTTGTAACAATTGAGTTGATCAATGGACACATTCAATGGATTTAAGTAGTTTGCTTTGAGCTTAATTTTAGAACGAAGGAGAAGAAGGGCATCTACTTTCACAATTTATCAATCTAATTAAATGCTAAAAGGTTTTGGAACAATGGATTTAAGTTCGAAGCTACATAATGAAAAAATCATAAAGAATTATGAAATTATAAGTTACAATTATGTGGCATGAATCCCAAGCATTTTCATATGGGAGGATTGCAATTTGGATGATAGAAACTAGTATCCATGACACCTTCTAGCAAACTAGATATTATGGAACAAGGAAAAAAATGAAAGGAGGCACAAAAGAAGGTTATATGAAATTGAGAATTGTGGGGGCACCCTAATAGGGATCTATTACGTACTATCTGTTGAGCATCATTGACATTTCTATGATGCAATGTACAACACAATACAAACACACAATATTTGGTTTCAATGAAACATTTAGGGAAAAAGCTTATATAGCAACCAAGGCATGGTTTCAATGAAACATTTAGGGGAAAAGCGTATATAGAAACCAAGGCATATTTCTAGTATGTGAGAATTATGCCATCTAGAGACCCAACAAAAAGGAAAATAAAGAACTTGAATTAAAAGTCTTTTTAATGATAAATTCTTTTCAATTCAAATATGAACTATAATAGAACAAGCATCTAACATTCAGTTAAGAATTCAAGACACAAAGCATGACTTTGACTTCTGAGATAAATGTTTAGTATGGCATTATTCCCGGGAAGAAAGTCCATAATATAATATGGACACGAATGATAAATCATGAGGTTCAAAGTGGGGCATGAGGTTTGGAAAAGACTCATAAGATTATGTGTAAGGAAAAAGGAGAACCAATCAGACTTGTAGGTTTCATGCATGATCATGAGGCTCATATATACCTTTTTTCTAACAATATTATAACTAGGCCATATAAATCAAGTTAAATACTATTCACAACATATGTAGCACATATTTAATCACCAACATACCTATGTGCATCAATGTGAAGCATTATAGCCTCAAAAACTATTATACAGTAAATGCCAAGGTATGTATAGAAACATGCTAGGTTTAAAACATGAAAAGGAATGATTGAATATGAAGTAAAAGGGTTGGTGTTGGCCTATATGAAGAATATGAATGAAAAACTAGCTACTGAAAGTATATCCATAAAACCAAAGTCTATTATAAGATGTAATTGACATAGAGGCTGAATTAGTGTCAAAATGGCATGAAGAATATAGGATACTACCTCAATTGACATAGAGGCTGAATTAGTGTCAAAATGGCATGAAGAATATAGGATACTACCTCAACTATAATTCTTGAGTGAAAATAAATAAATTAGGCCAGTTCTATAATAAGATGATAGCTAGAAAAATATGGATAAAAGCCTAAGATAGTTGAAAATGACAAAGAAATGACCAAGAATAATGCCTAGGTCAAAGTACTTAGAACCGCATTAAAACATAAGTAGGCTTGACACAAAATAATCCATGGGGTGTGCACATATGAGGAACAAAGGAGGTTAGTTGATGAGAGAAGCATAGTGCTTAAACTAGACAAAGGTGTGAATGCAAATTTCAAACGCCCATGGCTAGAACAAGCCCTATATAATAGATTCATATCAAAATAGATCAATAAGGCTGAGACAGAAATGTCCATGATCATAAATAATAACCCAACAAAAAAAAGCTTGAGATGCATGCACAAAAATGAGGCCCAGTAATTATTTTTAAAGCTAACAAATGATAGTGTGACCCAAAGTTTGAACTAAGGAGGTATTATATATAGTGAGTTGAATAGAATATGCCTAGATCGATGTTGGCTCCCTAGGATTTTTTTTAATTTCTAAAAATTATCATAGGTTGAGATGAGACTAGAACTCAATAATTGATACCCATAGTAGAATAAACACTATACAAGGAGGAGTGATACTATGGGTAGATACCAAAAGAGTTAGTGCCATGTGTATTAAAAATCATGCATAATGCAAGTGTATTAAACATGCAAGTTTAAACTTCAAGCAAAGGAGTTGCTTGAATAGCTTGAGAATACCAAAATGATATATCCAAACCATAAACACAACTTGAGTATCATTTTCCAATGGAAGAGGTAAAATGTAGAGGTTGGGGATCAATATCAATCAAGGTGTCTCCAAAAGAAAATTATAAATTGACACAAAACTTATATAACCAAACAATAATTCAATAAAACCAATTGTAATATCACCTCTTTAAATGTTGTGTATAGGAACTTACAAGCCCAAAATTATTTCACAACCACTGACAACTTCTTAAGCTCAGAGCTAACATTGATGATGCTATTAGGATCATAACCAAGGAAGGGATAAATATTATGTGTGAATGGTTGCAAACAATTGAGAAGGATGGAATTCAACAAACAAACAATAGAATCTATAGGTCATAATCCATTGAAGCATGAACCAAAATGACCAAGTGTTGGAAAACGTGAGGGGTGGGATGTAACCTTAAAGAACAAGAGAAAATGCCACCTGTCCAATGCCAATCAATGGTGAAAACATATGGAATCAAATTCTAGTAGGTATTATTGAATGCATATCTAAATGTAATGTCCCCAACCACCCAGGTTGAGTCTCGTTACCACATTGTAATGTTTCCACTACTGGAAACTCGGTAAAAAAAACTTTGATACCAATCTGTAACATCCCCAACTCATTGTTGAGCAATGCCACTCCAAAAGTATAGTGTGCATATTCTACACTATAACTTTAATCTGCATAGAAACACGTGAGGTAACGTGCACAATCCCAAGCTAGATCGCCCCACACAAATTTTCCTCTTCTGACACTAGTTATAACAACGAAATTAACACATAATACAACTGCGTGCATAATCATTATGAGCACACAAGTACCATTGTGCATGTAACCACTATGAACACATGATTACTATTGCGCTCACAACCATTGTGGCGCCGCACACAAATTCTTTTCTCATTGTGTGAGACTGCTTCCCTGCGCCCACAACGATTCCAACCTCTTGTACACATGGATTATTTCCCTGTGTGCATGACAGTTCTAGCCTCGCCTAGGAAACTCATGACCATTATTACAAAATCAACTAACATGAATACTTAATAACTGTTATACTCTGTATGTGCAACAACAAACACTGAATAAAAACATCATGATTTACATGTGCAAATAACATTATACATAATAACAACAATTAATCATATGTGACATCATACAAGAAATAAACCCATATCAAACATAGATAATTAAGCACACAGTAAATTTGACAAGAACATAAAGGAAACTTATCTTTTATAAAGAGTCACCTACTACGCTAAGAGCTCAAATGTTCCTCCCAACCATAGATTTTGTTGCTCATAAAATTTTAGCAACAGATCACCCCCAAGCTGGGGCTTAATTTCCACTAGGGAAAAAATGTTCCTAATGTCAGGATAAGGTTTGATAATCAAAAAAATTGTTCATTCCAAGGTTCCCAACTGCTACAACTAGCCTACAATATCTCATTCCCCACATGCCTGTCCCACCCCAGGAAGTGTGACCCTTCTATGCTCAACAATCCCTTGACTTTTCACTCCCCTTCTAGGGATTCAACAACAGGCCAGACATGAAGTCTCAGATTCCTGTAACTAATGCCCATTGCACCAGGGAACAATTCCTAGAAAATCTCTCACCTGGAGAGAATGCTCATGGATTGACAACCCACTTCTTCGACAACAAGACTCTCACCTAGAGAGAATGATCACGGGCCTGACAACTCGCTTCTTTGACAACAAGTATCTCACATGGAGAGAATTCTCACGAGCCTGACGACCTACTTCTTTGACAACAAGTCTCTCACCTGAAGAGAATGCTCATGGGCTTGACGACCCGCTTCTTCGACAACAATTCTCTCACTTGAAGATAATGCTCACAGGATTGACAACTCGCTTCTCCGACAACGAAAACTCTGGTTACTATAAGGAAACCCATTTACAAGATTTTCTTTGCAGGTATGGTAATGGAAATCCACAGTTCAGATGGTCCCCATTCTTGAAGAAAATGAGTGAAATTCCCCCAAAAAACTTTAAGGCTCAACAATATATTTGCATGGTCATAACTGGATACTTATCACCTTCAAAATTAGCTTTAGCCACTTGGTGACTCGTTCCCATCCCTCGAGAACTTAGGATAAACAAATATCCATAAATTGTACTTTTTAGAAATATTAATAAAATATTCCCTTAGACTTAATCCCACTTGACTTAGCCCCTTTCTTAAACTTTTAGGCCCCCTTTCCCTTTTCGGTGGAGTTTAACCCCCCATCTCATTTCATCTGATTGGTCTACATGTAGCGATGTGATATTATTAATAATTTGAGTGTGATTACCTTTTATAAGGATAGGCACACTGACCTTTTTGCATCCCGACTCACCAGCCCAATAACCACACAGGATCTCTGACCTCATATACATACATACATACATACATACATACATACATACATACATACATACATACATACATACATACATACATACANTATATATAACTCGGTTCGATGCACACTTCAAGGTAATACTAGTGCACTTACTCAGGTGTGCGTAAAAATGGACCAAAACTTTGTGCAACTAGCTCACCATCCTATATTTACATTTACAATTTGGGTTCAGATTAGGGGTATTAAATTCCCCTCCCCCTTATTTATGCACTGTCCTCAGTGCATTATATACACATATACATACAAAACTTCAAAAGTCTTGAAAAATATATGAGTACTCTACCTTCATATCATCCTCGCGCTCCCAAGTTGCATCCTCGGGATTGTACCAGGTATATTGGACCTTTACTAGCCCCATGGCTTGACTCCAGAGTTGTTTGATTTTTCGGTCCAATATGCAAACAGCTCGCACTCGAAAATCGCCTTTTGGTTCCACCTAGATCACATTCCAATCAATGACATGATTAGCATCAAGTACATACTTTTTAAGAAATGATACATGGAAAACATTATGAATACACAAGGATGCAAGAAATGCAAGGATATATGCAATAGGACCAACCCTCTCTAGGATTTGAAATGGCCCACAGTATCATGTTTCCATCTTAGAACAATTTCCCAACCTCAGGGAACTGAATCTTGCTTTTACTTTCAAGAACACATGGTCACCTACTTTAAAATCTCTATGGGTTCTGCCTTTATCTTCACAACGTTTCTACTTGTCTTGGGAAACCTTTAAATTCTGCCTTATCTTCACCATCTGCTCTTCCATTTCCTAGAGAAGATCTGGCCCAACCACGACTCTGTTTGTTGGGTTATCCTAGCTCACTGGTGTGTTGCATTTTCTACCATAAAGTGGCTCAAATGGGCTCATCTTTAAAGATGCTTGATACTCATTGTTGTAAGCAAACTCTACCAAGTGTAGGCAATCTTCCCATTTTGATGGTTTATGCATTACATACATCCGAAGTATATCTTCAATCACCTTATTTACCCTTTCTGTTTGTCCATCTGACTCAGGGTGATATGATGTTCTAAAGTTCAAATTTGTCCCAAATCCTTTGAACATCCCTTTCCAAAAATTCGATGTGAACTTTGGATCTCTATCAGAAACAATCATCTTAGGTACATCATGCAACCTAGCAATTTCTCTCATGTATATATTAGCAATGTTGTCTTCCTTGTGAGTTGACTTCACTGGAATAAAATGGGTAGCTTTAGTAAGCTTGTCTATGTTATCGGGCTAATCGGTAAGTGTGGACACAAACAAATCTCCCTAACTTCCACAGGAAACTAGAACAAAACAGAACATAATACACACTTAGCCTTAAACTTCATTGTCATATAGACTACTTTAGTGAGGTATAAGTGACATACCTTTTAAACGACGTTTGATCCTCACGAGTGTCCTCCTTGTAGCTCCTTTCTTGGGTTTGCAAAATGCTAAGACTGTCTAAGAATCACAAACCAACAAAGAGGGAAAACAAAGATATATATATTCTAATGAAGTTTATGTATAATATCAAGGAATTATACAATAGAAGACGAGATGCTCTTATAGGGAAGAAATGTATTGTTGTATTAAATTAAATGGAAAGTGGAGAATACAACCCATGCCTTGATGTTGCAAGGTCCCCTTTCAATGGCTCTTTGCTTCAACACACACACCTTTGATCCAATGCCTTGAATGAAGAAGATCCATAATCTGACTTAAAGAACTAAAGCAAAGTTGTCAAGCATAATCTGAAGTAGAACTCTCCATGCAAATCTTAGTCTATTCAACCTTAGCCTTTTCCATGAGACACCCCTCTTTATATAGTGTGAAAGAGAGATGGATGAGGATATTAGGATGATCCCACTAAATCAAAGAAGCGAGTAATATCCAAACCGATCGAAGGCCACCTCATCTTCTAGAAGATTCCCTTCTAGAACATTCGTGAATTTTGACTTTTCATATGCTTTAAGCATCATCGCACCCTATGCACAAGAAACATGCGACGATGTCACAGTCCATTTTTAGGGTAGAGTGCGACGATCAGGCATTGTTGCACTCCATGTATATAGTAGGGTGCAACAACCTTTCTTATTATGGTTTTTGAAAGAGGAAATAAAACCACTTTTCTCATAGAGAAAGCCTCTTTTAATATTTTCAGAGAACATGAACACATGTTGTTAGTTGATCACTGAGGTGACAAAAATAATGTGTAACAAAATGCCCCTCAAAGTATGACGCTGGAACTCGTGACAACTGAAATACTTTGTAGAATGTGTGTGTCGAAAACAAGGAGTGCATCGATCGAGAACCTGCAAACAATCAAGCATCTGCATAATAACATACCATTTTCCGAGGTAGGAATTCCCATGCTCAAAATACAAGTGAATCTAATCATAAGTTTCAAGTTAGTCATGACCACTAAACATACACCGTGGATCCATGTCATCATGATTCAACATAACCACCAGGAATACAATGCGGATCTATGTTCTAAAATAATTCAAATTTAGACATAGCCACGAGACATACACAATGGATATATGTGTCAGTACAAACTTATGAATACTCCATCGCAACCTAGACCAAAATGATAAGATTGAGGGTCTTTAATTCCATCGTCTCTAAGTATGAATCTAGCCATGTGATTACAGGTGTTGAAGTCGAACATGGTAGAAACCACTTGATTATCGGTCATTAATGAAAACCATTAACAAGTGTGAGGGAAATCACATTTGATGTTAATGATTCCCAAGGTACTCTAGTACAATCCAACGAATGTAAATAAATGAGTTGAAGTCGAACATTTGATGGAATCTTCCAATTAGGAGTCAATGATGTGAAACCAATGTTGAAAGCAAAGAAACCTGCCATTGAGGCATGCAGGCTCTAAGGTACTAAATGATTTCTAAGTCTTGTTCTCGAATAATGAGTTGAAGTCGAAAGGAAAAGACTCGTCATAGGAAGGCCTTGATGTATTACCCATCAATGACACAAAACATGTAACAAATTGAAGAATATCAGGGTATGAAGTGATTCAGAGCTGACACAGGGAAGGCCAACATGGTATAAAATTTATAACTGCAGATGGCCTACTCGATAGAAGGATTTTTTAGGTTGGACTTCTCTTGAACATATGAATGACACGACAGTTGTCTTGGTAGCATTGACTCAAAGAGGACCCAACATATGAACTTATGGATGGTCAAACGACAGACAAATGGATTTCCCAACCCAAATTTAGTAATGAAGAGGGGTGTCATGTTCAAGAGCGACTATTACTGCCACTAACACAAATATAGAGACACATTTATTTCCCAATATTCCCCCACTATTTCTGGCAAGTACCTCTTTATTTTTATGCAAGATTGAGGAGGATAACATATGCTTGTAGATGTAATCTCATCCTTTGGATGAGTCCCTCAGAGTATGTTTAACGAACCCTAAGAAGGAGTGGTTCGATCCCATATGGGTCTTTCAATGTTTGTTTAATGAGTCCAAAGAAAGAAAATTCAGGGGTTTTTCAATTTTAGAGAGTCTGAAAAATACTTAAAGAGAACTCCATCGGGTCCTTTTTCGTAAGTTAGTTTGACGAGACCGAAAAAAAATAACCTACCGCTCATCAAACATTTTCTTCAAATAATTTTACGAGCGTGAAAAGAACAAGGTCGCTCGACCATCTTTTTGTTTTTAAGGAGTTATAAAAGAGATTAAAGGATAATCCATCATTTTTTGTTTTTCATATTACCAATGCGAGTTCGAAAAAACAAAAAAAATACTACTCGATTACATTCTCATGGTTTCACAAGCGTGAGAAATAATTAAGACTCTGCTCAGAGTTTTTCCTTAAAAGCCCTAAAATGATCTATACATAAGAAATATGCAATAACAAACCGAAAAGGGTGGATCTTTGTTCAAATGTCGTATCTCTAGACTTTTTAATCTGCAAAAGTCAACACTTTTCCAAGTTGTTAAGACTTTAGGTCATGGATAAAATATAAAATAATATAATTTTGCAAATAAAAAGTGGTAAAAAACAATACAATAGGCCCAAAACACCATTTTACCATTTCATTTGCAAATTTACCCAAATAGTGTTCCAAAGCCCTTTTTCTCCCCGAATTTCAACCGTCGATTGTGCAGCGTGTGGTGGATCATTTTGCGAACCATCTCTGTCAAACAGGTAATCTTCTTCTTCTTCATATTTTCATGGTTTCAAAATTTGTTTTCATTGGTTAAATTTGTGTGTTGGGTCAAGTTTTTGGGGCTACCTGGGCGTTGAGATCGTCGCAGGTGCCCTATATCGTGAACTATGATGACCTTGCGTCGTCGCAGGTGACCATATAGGCAAGGTGCAATGACATCGCTATGTGTGAATGCGCAGCCTTGCAACGACTGGAACCAAAAATTTAAAAAGATAAACCTAACTAGAAAAAACCCCTAGGAAAGAATTTTTATGTTTCTAACTTTCTTTTAATGTTCATTGGCAGGCTTTCCTTGGTCAAGATGCTGGAGTGGTGTGAGCGAGAGCATGAAGAAGAGGATTATTTCACTGGGAATGACCCGGGGACAGTTATGGATCTAAGGCAATGTGGGTTACTTAAATTTTTCAGGATTCAGGTCATGAGAGCCCAGGTGAGGCTGTTAGAGTATTTGGTTCACATGTGGGATGTGAATGAACAACCATTTCGCGTGGGTGTTCATACAGTCACAATAGATATAGATGATATCTATTTCCTGAAAGTAATTTATTTTCATGGTTCATGGGTATCGCTCACAGGAAGCAGAGGTGGAGGTGAACCTATGGATTACTATGTTCGCCATCATTGTGTGCCAGGTACCCAAAAGCACAGTGGCAAGGTATCCATCTGAGATGTCTAGGATTTACTGTTACGGACCATCCTTTACACTATTACTCGCATGGAAGGGAGTGTAGCTCCCCATATGGCTTTGAAGAGCCATTTTCAGTATGTGATAGAGTGCATGGAACCCAGAGTCTTCGATTGGTGTGAGGGGGTTTTGAAAAGCATGAAAAAACAACTCACGAAGTGCCGAAACGGGCAGTTGAAGCAATTTGGATATGGGTCCATTTTGGTGTCCTTCTTTTTGGAGAGGGTTCCTGTCCTACGTATGCAGGTGGAGTGGGGTATACCCACTCCACAAGATACACAGATGAAAAAGTGGGTGTATCTTATGGCTCGACATGGTGGTGTTCCCATTGTCAAGTATGACAATGTCTTCTTCCAATGGTTGAGGAATCGACTGCTCATGGTGGAACATTATGCATATGCCGGGGTAGATTTTCATGGGGATCCAGATCTAGCTCTTCTTGATGGAGCCCACTGGGGGGACATATGTAAGAAGGAAATTTTTGTTTATATAATGTTTTTAATATTTTAATTATATAAAATGTTTTTTGTGTTATTTATCCGATGACTAATCGAATACTCTCAACAATGCAGATGTGGGGCATTATCATCCGTCGGGATCGTCTCCCATCCAGAGGCATAGAGAGAGAAGTGGTGTAGTAGGGGTAGCTGTCGCAGATCTCAAGGTTATAGAATAGAACCTGGAGGGACTAACCATGCATGTCCCTGATGCCACGGTGGATGAGCTTCCTAGGCACTATCAACGCCACATAGTGGGCGTATCTACATCTATCGGTCGACTACTCCTACAGAGTAGCACAGGAAGTCGCTAGTTGCAACGAGAAACATCCTTGATGTTTTTTTTACATGAAGACATGAGCTTCACATTTTTTATATTTTGGTCTTCGGACAAATATTTTTTTTGTAAACTTTTATCGTTATAAATATAAAGTTCTTACCGGCTTACTTGTTTTTGTAAAAAGTGTGATTGTATTTATAATTGTCTCAAATGTCTATCTAACACATAATTAGCCAATGCATCTGTCAATGTATTTAGACATCTAGGAATGTGTTGATATTCGATGTAATCAAAATGTTGTTCCAAGAGGCGAATTCGTAAATATACCCTTAACAAAGTAGGACTTCAGATAAAATAAATGTTACTCAATTGTAGTACTACTAACTATGAATCAAGTCGTGCAATAAGATGATAGATTCCAAGTGAAACGACATCAGTTAACAACCCGATAACTACATTGTATTCTGCAATATTATTAGTTGCATGACCAAGGAAAACACCATGTAGACTGATCAATTCATCTGTAGGTGCATAGATTTCCCGAGCAACAGATGCTAAGTTTTGATTACTGTGACTAGTGCCATCAGCGAAGCCAATATAGGGTAGTGAAGACACCGAAATATGGAAACCAAGAACAATGCAAGGTAAGCAACTGAAGGGAAGAACCAAAAAATGAAAAAGCACACAAGAGTATGATACACTAAAAATACAAAGCACTCATGAAAAAATGATTTAAGCATAGTACTTCTTGAAGTAAAGCCCATTTCTGGGTTCACTCTAAGGAATTCCATCATAATCTACCAGCTCATAAGCCCATTTCTCCAACACTCATTTCACAATATAAGGACCCTGCCACATGGGCTTGAATTTACCAGCCCCTAGTAAATCATGATATTGTTCGTAAAGGAGAACTAGATCACCTTCAGAAAATACACATGGTTTGACATGCTTGTCATATTGAGATTTGACATGCTTTTTATGTGTTTTAATGACTAAGGCATCATCACGATGGGTTTCATCTAATTACATAAAATACAAAAGACGTTCCTCTTTAGCTGATGTGTTTGGGAGAAGTTCAACAACTAGTTTCAAAGATGAGATTTCACATTCAATCAGAAAAATTGCTTCAATACCATATACTAATTGGAAAGATGTGAATCCCATGGAAGAATTAATGGATGTTCGATAGGCCCACAATGTTGAGAACAACATTGTGTGCCAACTTGACTTGTGAATTCCTACCATGCGTCGAATCATAGTAGTGAGAACTTTGTTTATTGCTTCAACCTGGCCATTGGCCTATGGATAATAGGGGGTTGAGTTTTCATGTTGAAGACCCAACTTCTTGGTAAGTTCAGACATCATGAAATTGTGAAAATGATTGCCATGATCAGTGAAGATGGCTTGAGGGACACCAAATCTAGTAACGATATTATTGAATATGAATAACGTTGCAGTTTTCCCGATATTATCAAATGTAGGCATCGCCTCGGACCACTTAGTGAAATAATCCATATCTACAATAATGTATCCATGCCCCCCAACCGAGTGAGGGTTACATTTCATGAATTCAATACCCCATTTAGTGAATGGACCAATGAAAACTATAGGGTGAAGAGAAGCAAGGTGAGATCAGATATTATTGTTGCAGGTTTGACAGGCGTGGAATTTCTAGACGACATTAATACAGTCTTTAAATAATGAAGGCCATAAATAACCAGCTCGTAAGATGTTTTGGGTAGTGGCATACCCAGACATATGACCGCCACATGCTCCAGAGTGACATTCATTCAAATGTTTCTCAGCTTCATCATAGGTGAGACATCATCAAAATATGGAATCAATACCACGATGGTAAAGGGTATCACCAAGGATAATGTATTGACGGGCTTGATACCAAATTCGATGATGATATCTACTAGAAAGATCAGGCCAGAAAGTTTGGGTTTGGATATAAATGATAATATCTCCATACCACATGTCATCATAATTGATCAGAAAGAGAGATTCATCAGGTAAAGAATCCTCTGCCACAATTTATGTTTCTGTAGAGGGAAGGTCACATATCAATTTGACAAAAACCAAAGACTTCTTTGACTTAGTGTTATCCACATTTTTGGTTATCAAGATGATGACATGATAATGACATGGTGATAGATGATCTAGCTCTTCTTTAAGATCATTTTCATGAAGAAAGTTACACTTGTCAGTTTCTCAAAATCACTCTTTTGAAGACAGTACG
>JASDQU011246806.1:13083-25994 GCA_032191745.1 Picea mariana | reverse complement strand
TATAGGAGCCAGCGGCATCCAAAACCCTAACCCAATGACCTGGATTAGTCCAAAACCCTAATTCCTTAACCGGAAATAGAAAACCATCAGCAAAGAAACCATGTGCCAAAAAACCACCTCAAGGCACCCAAGAATATAAAACATACCCAACGCTCTACAAAGGCACCCATGGGTAAGATTTACATTTCCCTGTTATCACTGCACCCCATGCCCAAACACTTACCCCACGCCACTTCATACACTTACATAACAGATAGTATGATGCCTCTTATTTCTCATCTAAGGACAGCAAAGGAATGCTTTGATGCCCTAGCCAATTTGTATGAAAAGAAGGCCCCAACTCAGAAAAGGACCTTTGTATTGAAGATGGGAAAGGATGAAACCATCTTTGCCTTCTTTTCTAAAATTGCCCAAACAAGAGATCAGCTTGCAGCAATTGGAGTTGTAGTTGATGATGATGACCTTGTACAAACAGCAGTAGATGGTCTTCCATAATCATGGGAGACATTTCTCTCATATATAAATGGAAGAGAAGTTCAACCCAATTTCGAGAGATTATGGCATAATTGCTTGGAAGAAGAGGGCAGACTTAAAAGCATAAATGAACCCTCCACTGTGAAAGACCATGCTCTTTTAGCCAAAGCCAAGAAATGGAAAACGTTTCCTCAGCACAAAGGCAAAGGTAAGAAACCTCAAGGTAAGCACTCTCATCCTCACTCTCATTTATCTAAAGTAAGATGCTTTAACTGTAACAAGCTAGGTCATTATACAAAAGACTGCAGGAACCCTCCTTCACAGCAGAAACGGAAAGGCAGGTTCCATGCTTCAGTTGCAACTGAGGAAGAAGAGACTCAAAGAAAGAGAACCAGAACTGTTTCTAAAGAACAAGAACAGCACAGAGAAAGTTATCTTGTTTCAGCTCTCTTTGGTGCTATCACCAAATCAGAAAGAAATTTGGTTAGTGGACAGTGGGGCCTCCAAGCACATGACAGGTTTCAAACAAAACTTTGTGAACTACCGAGATAAGAAGTTCAATGTGAAGGTAGAATTGGGTGATGATGGCACTTATGCCATCAAAGGAGTTGGATCAACATCTTTTCAGCTTCAGTCATGTAATGTATTTCATGTTGAAGAAATTCTTTATGTTCCTGGTTTAAAGAAAAATCTTATTCCAATTGCAGTTCTAGAAAGTAAAGGGTACTATTCACCGCCTCTTCAACTAGGGGGGCAACTCCATGTACCATGAAGATATGCATTAACAGATGCAAACAAGTCGAAGACCTTTTGGTTCTACAGGGCATTTTTTTGCTCCAGCACAGTTTTGTAAGCGGGATTTCCGCACCCCTGCGCGGGTTTATAATGTAAAAGGTCTACATGGATCATGTTAGGTCAGTTGCCTTACGGTTTCTTCAATAGAATAGTTCCTTTCACTGAGTGTTTTTTATCCTCAGGAGGTTAATGTGGCCTAACCAACCGGGTTAATCTCCCTTGAGTTTTTCTCTCCCACTAGCAATAAATCATCCAAAGTGGTGAAAGGCGTTCTAATGAAGTCATTCTTAGGTAGCTAGTGTTTAGGAATGTTGTAAATGACCATGTAAGATAGCACGCAAAATTTCGTGGAATTCCATCGAGTTTAGCTAGGTTTTTTTTAAAGTTGGGAATTAATTAATTAATTAATTCTGGGTAATTAATGTAAAACTTAGGTCCCGAGATGCTTGATAGGGGTATTTGTACTCAAAAGAAAGATAATGAGACCCCCTACACCCGTGGACCAAGTTTCAACTCAGTCAGGCAAGTTTTGCTAGGTTTTTGTCTACTTAGGAGTTTTTTCGGAAAACGACAATTTTAATTGCCAAACCCAGGACATGGGAAAATGTCAATTTTGTAATAGTTAACCAAAAAAAGGTAAAGTTAGTGTGATCTTAATGAAGAGAGACCCCACCTAACCTACCCATACCTTTCCTAACCTTTAATTACCCTTTACCCACTCTTTTATTTAATTCCCACTTAAAGCCTACGTAACCCATATGAGGAATATGTCCCCCTTTCCCACTCTAAGTTTGGAAACTCACTTTTTAATTAGAGTGTGGTCCCTCTTTCCACTCACACAACCTTCCAAATTCGCCTTTCCCCCTTGAACTCACGCTTTTCTTCTTGCAAAATTGGATAAAACTTATGGGAGATGGAAACATCTTCCCTAAAAGCAAGAAACTATCCCTTTAACCTATGCATGGGCCTCTCCTTGCCTAATTCGCCCCTCCTCTCTTGCTTTCTCCTCATCCACTTCATCTTCTTTCCATTTCCCCTCACCCTAAAAGCCTACGCTCTCATTGGTTCGTTTTACCTTTGCGTTGTCTTTCCCTTTGGATCTTTGACAAGTGTTGAAGATCCAAGAGGGGTCTCTTGGTCTCCTAAGGCTATAAAAGAAACCTCTCACTCCCTCATTTTTTACCGGTCATTACAGTAATGTTATGCTACCAAATTCTCTCCATCCTACTCTCTCTCTCTCATTACTTTCACATTGCTTCACTGGTTTTGCTCTTGAAGAGCTTGTAGCAACATTGTTGCTACAACCTCTTCCCATTTAATAATACAAGAAACAACTTTGGAGGAAACTGTGGCGTTCAAGATTAGTTTGGATTTGCCACTTATTGTGAGGTGATATCATTTTTAAATCTTTATGTGTTTTGATCAATAGTTGCTTAAGTAAATTATTTTACTAGGCTAGGTGAGGCAATAGTGTAGTTGCCCATCTATATATTTTGTGCATGCTTATAATATAAACTATGTTGTGTTATCTATGCATGCAAGATATTATCTGTCGTTCCATCTCACCTTTGGTTTAAGTTTTGCAGATCATCTCTAAGGGGTTGTTGGGATAAGTTCAAGGACGAATTTACCCTCATCTCCACTTAAACTTCACAAGTGTTTCCTGTCCTTCTTCCTCATTCTTTCATTTCAGATTTTAGTAGCTAACTTGCTTAGATAGGTCAATTAAATCCTTACAATTTTCTGGTTTTTGTATGTACGAGGTTTCTGTTGAAGAACAGAAATTTCATAACATTGTTTGAGTGTGTTGCAGCACAAATCAGCAATCAATAGCTTGCTGATTTTTGCAGATTCTTACCAGGACAAGAGGGCATGCTGCCCAAATTCAAGTACAACACACCTTTCCAGTACTCCTTCCAAGAGTGTTAACGGTTTCTCTTCTTTCTCCTTCATTCTAAACATTGTACGCAAACCCAAAGGAGTCGTACCCAAGAGACTTGTTTTCTTTCCCTTTCAGTCTTATTTCTACAAGTTAGTTAGATTTCTTTTTTGTCTTTCAGTTCATAGCTTAGCTAGTTTAATCGTTGATATCTACATGCATGCTTAAAGGAAAATTATCTAGAGTAGATTTCACACCTAAGTGCTAGCTTAGAGCCCAGGGAGGCTTAGATTAAATCTCTTTTTCAATTGCATGCAAGTTACATATCGTTAATCTTTATCTTACACACATGCGTGCACATGCCCAGTTACATAATCTCTTAAGTAATCGTCTTTCATTTTCTGCAAGTCATTTCCTTTGCTTTATCTTTACATGCAACAATCTAATTAAGCATTTTAACTTGCAATCTATTGGTTCAAAGGCTTCAGCCTTCGTTTTCACAGTTTTCAGTTTCACAAAGCAATTTCAGTTCTTAACATTCACATGCAATAATTCCAATTTAAGAACCTATTTTGCAACTTTATTGTTTAAAGGCATCAGCCTTCTTATCTTTCAGTTCCACTACTTTGGCAAATTTTGAGCAAGCTACAAGCACTCAAACACACATTGCAATACTTGGCTCATAGATCTAAAATAAATTAATTAGACTTAATAGGACACCATAACTCACCATCTTCACCATTTAAAACGGGGTCGGAGGAAGGAAACGGAAGGTGCTAGGCCGAGGACGGTCTCACGGCGCGCGGCGTCCTTTCCGGGAGTACTTTGACCTTAGGGTTGACCTATGAAGCTAGGGTAGGCCTCGTTGCCTCACTTCTTGAGCATCCAGCAGTCACTTGGTAACTGGGGGAGGAGATTTTTTGGGTTGCACCTAGATAGGGCTAAAATTAATCACACTTAATCACTTAGCTCAATCCTAGGTCTACAACACCTGCAATTTAAATTTTACACTTGCAAGCACTGATCTCATTATCTTTTTATATCATGCAAGTCATCTTTTGTGTGTTGTAGAATAATCGCCTAAGTGGTTACATATTTTCATCTGGTCTCTTTACTTTTTAAAGCTTTCATCTATCTTGTATCTCTCTATCTGTGGTGTGATCCTTCAAGAAGTGCGCATCCACCTGGAGGCATTCTCTTGACTGGGTCTTGAGTGCTTTGCGTCTTTTGCAATTGATAGGCAATCCAACAGAATTCTATCTGTTGTGAGCATGCTTGGCTTGATGTGTTGATGGTTGTTCATCTTTGAATATCTTCTTTTCCTGCACATTTCAAGCACTTGTTAATAGCTTGTATCTATTGTATCTAGCTTAGCCTTAATCTGTATATCTTAGGCTTTCTTTCTGTATCTTGTATCTAATCTAGTTTAGCTTGTATATCCCATATTTTCTTTTGTATCTGTCTGTATCTATCTTGTTATAATTTTGTAATCTTTGTAACTTGTAATTATCTTGTAACAAACATCCCCTTAACTTAGTTGACCCCTTGCCCAATCTTAGGCACTAGTCTTAGTTGCCCTAGGAAAAGGTCTAACTTTCATACTCAGATAATTGCATCTTGCATTTGTTGCTTAACATCATAGGCTAGATTCCCCCTGACCATTTAACCAATTAAAACCAACTCCTAGAACATAAACGTTAATCTCATCTAGTAACTAGAGTCTACCCCCCTTGGCTTCCCTAGGAGTTAGCCTAGACGGAAGAGGTTCAATTCAAAGTGACAGCGTGGACTTTGAACCTAGGCATTGTGCCTCCGAGAACACACTAAGTGAGCATGACTTAGCTCACGTTTGCAAGTGTGTATAAGGACGGCAACAGGGTACACAGTAGCCTTCTCCAATGGAAAGACTCTTATGTGGCCCTCAAATGAAAGTATGAGCTCAGCCATGATAATCGGAGCTCAAGAAGGTGGACTTTACAAAGTCACTGGTCAAGTTATTCAAGCATTAACTCATGAGATAATCAACCCCTGCAAACTATGGCACAGAAGGTTTGGACACCTCAACTATAATGCTCTCCCAGGTTTGCAAAAGATGGTAACAGGTATGCCAGTTTTTTTCTTTTGAGCATGATAGTATTTGTAGAGGTTGTGCTCTTGGTAAAAATACAAAGAAAGCTTACCCTGACAGTAATAGAAAAACTAATGGTATCTTAGATCTTATTCATGTTGATCTCTGTGGACCTATGACTGCTCCATCCATGAATGGTTACCTTTATTATATCATTTTTATTGATGATTGCTCTCGTAAAACCTGTATTTATTTTCTGAAAACTAAAGATGAATCCTTCAGTAAATTTTAGGATTTTAAGAATCTTGTTGAGAATCAGAGAGGTAGACATATCCGTGTTTTTAGAACAGACAATGGAAAAGAGTTTGACTCCCACAAGTATGATGGTCTCTGTCGGACTTCTACGATTAAGAGGGAGTTGACCATGCCTTATAATCCCCAGCATAATGGGGTTGCAGAAAGAAAGAACGAGACAATTTGTGAAGCAGTCAGAGCTATGATGTATAATCAAAATCTTTTGTTGTCTCTTTGGGCCGAAGCTGCGAGTACTGCAGTCTATATTCAGAATAGGTGTCCTCATAAAGCCCTGGAAGAGAAAACTCCAGAAGAAGTCTTCACGAGTAAGAAGCCTTCAGTTGATCATTTGAGAATTTTTGGTAGTCATGTCTACATTCATGTACCAAAAGAAAAGAGGACTAAGTTCGAGCCCTCTGGAAAGAAAGGTACTTTTATGGTGTAGAGTGAGAACTTGAAAGCTTATCAAATCTATGTGCCAGAGAAAAAATACATAGAGGTCAATAGATATGTGACCTTCCATGAGGAAGTTGTCTTTCGTCGTTCCAAAGAACTTCCCTGTGATACAGAGGAGCAGGAAGCTCCATCTCCACAACCTTCAGATTCACAACTTTCAAATGAGCAGAGGGAGGAGACCAGAGAGCCTTCGGTAGACCCCATAAGGGATTCTATTGAGTTTCCCCTAGAGAAACCTTGTGGCAAAAGGAAGCCAACATGGTGTCGTGAAATTTTAAAGGAAGCAAAAAAACATGCAGCACCTAAAGGTACTTTCAAAGAAAGCAAGAGGCAAGATAAATACTCAAGTTTGATAGCTCAGTTGAATCTTGTGATTGACTCAGAACCTTCCACTTTTGATGAGGTTGTCAAACATAAAGTGTGGAAGGATGTTATGATAGAAGAATACGAGTCAATATTAAAGAATGATGTAGGGGAAGTAGTCCCAAGACCTCAAGGAAAACCAGTAGTAACCTCTAAATGGATTTACAAAATAAAGCATGCAGCAGATGGCAGTGTTGAAAAATTCAAAGCTAGATTTGTGGCTCGCAGTTTCTCTCAAAAAGAGGGAAATGATTATGATGAGATATTTGCTCTTGTTGCCCGGTATACCTCTATCAGAGTTATCATCTCTCTTGCTTCAGTCTTTAATTGGAAACTTCACCAAATGGATGTTAAGACTATCTTTCTTAATGGTGAAGTTGAGCAAGAGGTTTATATCGAGCAGCCTGAGGGTTTTGTGATCCATGGGAAGGAATCCCATGTCTGCAAACTCAAGAAAGCCTTGTATGGATTGAAACAGGCTCCAAGAGCTTGGTATGTGTTAGAATTAGGGAAGTAAACCAGAAAAATACTGTCCTTTTAATTTTCAGTTAGATAAAACAATAAAGGACAAAAATAAATCAAACTTTATTTTAGAAAAGCAGTACAACAGAAGATTTGAAGATGAATCTCAATCATAAAACTTATTTCTGGGTAGGTAAGACAAACAGATCTTATTCTTTTATGAACACATCAAAACAGATCTGAACTGAAGAAGTAAGTTAGATCTTAAACAACAGATTTATTCATGACTGAAAAGTAACTAGGTCTGAACTGTAGTAATATTCCTGAGTTAGATCTAAGCAAACAGATTTGTCTCTAGATGGAAAACAATCAGATCTGAACCAGTTAAAGTATATCAGAACTTCTACAGTAGGTAGATCTAGACTAGAGAAATAAAAGCAATTTCAAGGACTGTGTAAAACAACTTTAATCAAATCTGAGTTAGAATAAGTAGATCTAGATCTAAGCAATGCAAAAACTGTGAATCAGCAGCTTACCTTTTATTTCCTTACCTTTGCAGCATGAAGAGAAGGATGCCACAAATGAGAGATAAAGATCCACTGTAGTATGCTCAGATAAGTCTATATGTCATGGATCTGCCTCAAGGGTCAGATCTCTTATCAAGAGAAGTATAGGACACTTCACCCTAGTACACCCAAAACCCCACAAACCCTCACACATAAAAGAGGCTGCCAGAAAGGAGGGACGGCTGCCTGAAGTGAAGGTCCAGCCACCTTGCTAGGGTGCTACGGCCTTCAATAATTCCGATCTAGGGGACGGCAACCTTCAAGGAGGGTTTTGTTGGTAATAGAAGAGGGCTTGACAAACAAGGTAGGCAGCAATAACATCACTTCCAGCAGAGAATTGGGCACCCTGAACTCCCACACAGCAGCAAAAAACTCAAGCAAAGACCTAGCAGCAAGATGAAGAGAAGGACCTGTTAAAAGAGGCTACATACTACCAGAAAGGAGGCCGCAAGCTTTCTTAAGGAAGCCGCAAACTGTCACAAGGGAGTCGCTGACTGTTACAAAGAGGGTCGCTAGCTGTTCCAAGGAGGCCGCAGACCACAAGGGAGCAATCCGCCACTTCTATGAGGAGGAAGAAAAGAAAATGAGTGTATGAGTGAAGGGGGAGGGGTTCTTATTTATACTTTTGGGTAGGGGTTAGGATAAAAGAAATATAATTAAAAATAATATATTTAATTAATATAAATATTAATTAAATATATTTATAATTTATATTAATCAAATATTTCTTATATAAACCCCTAAGACAAAATACAAACCCCCAAACAAACTCAAGCCCAAAAACCAAGGGTGGTGGGTTTAGGAGAGGTTTACACATGTCCATATACTTCTCAAGGTGACCAATCAACTTTATCATCACTGCATATGGGATACATCCCTCATGTGGTCATTCCCGCCTTCAAGGAGGGACACACACCAACAACTACATGATCAAGGACCAGGTTGCCCCAAAACATATCTGGGGTCTTATCCACCAAGGTACAAGACCAAGGATCAACCCATGCCTTAGACATGGGTACCCTAGAACATGTCCAGGGACCCTAGACATATCTAGGGACTTTAACTGCTTGGTCCCAGACCAAGAACCCCGGTCATATATTGGGGGCCCTCTCAAGGGTCTTTACTGCTTGGTCCCAGACCAAGAACCCCAATTATCTACTGGGGGCCCTTACAAGGGTATTTTGCCATGGCTCTGACTGTTTAGTCCCAGACCAAGAACCCCAGGAGTGCACTGGGGGCCCTGGATCTCAGCTAGGGTCTTTGCCATCCTCCCGGAGAATGGCTCTTGCAGCTTCTTTAAATTCAATAGTATGGAAGAATTGACAGTTTTCTTCAAAGTCTTGGGTTCTCCAAGAGTATAGCAGATTCTAATCTTTATATAAAGATTGTGAAGAATCATCCTGTTATCTTGGTTTTATATGTGGATGATTTGTTCCTTACTGGGAAGGAACATTTGATAGCTCAGAGTAAGAGGGAGCTATCAGCAGAGTTTGAAATGAAGGACTTGGGTTTTATGCATTACTTTCTTGGTTTAGAGGTGTGGCAGAAACATGGTGAGATCTTTCTCTCATAAAGTAAGTATGTAGTTGATGTGCTTCGCAAATTTGGGATGTTAGACTGTAAGTCCATGACCACACCTATGATTTCTAACCTGAAGAAGTTACATGATCAAGCTTTAGGTTCAAATCCAGAAGACCCTACAGTATATCGTCAGATTATGGGTCCCCGATGTATCTAGTACACACCAGACCAGATATTCGTTATGCAGTAAATGCCCTCAATCAGTTCATGTGTAATCCAAAACACATTCATATGATTGTTGCTAAACATATTCTCATATATGTTCGGGGGACTATAGCTGATGGACTCAGATACACTTCTAGTGGAGGTGTAATGCTTCATAGCTATACAGATTCAGATTGGATGGGCAGTACAGTGGACCGGAAGAGCACTTCTAGATATTGTTTCAGTTTGGGTTCAGCTATGATCTCCTAGTCCAACAGGACGCAGGGCTCCATAGCCCAAAGCACTGTAGAGGCAGAATACATTGTTACAAGTGTTGCTGAGAATGCCTCTCTTCTTGAGAGGGAGTGTTAAAATTAATGCAACTGCAAGAGTCATTCTCCGAGAGGATGGAAAAGACCCTAGTTGTGATCTAGGGCCCCCAGTACACTCCTTGGGTTATTGGTCTGGGACCAAGCAGTTCGGGCCATGGCAAAAGACCCTAGTTGGGCCCCCAGTGTATTTCTAGGGTTCTTGGTCATGGACCAAGCAGATTGATGGTATAAGTCCTTAGATGTGCTCTAGGGCCCCTGGATGTGTTCCAAGGAATCCTTGCTCAGCACTTGGATTGATCCTTGGTTGTGTACCTTGGTGGTTAAGACCCTAGATGTGATCTAGGGCCCCCAAATGTGGTGGTTAAGACCCTAGATGTGATCTAGGGCCCCCAAATGTGTTCTGGGGTATCCTGGTCCAGGACCAGGCAGTTTCTTGGTTAAGTACCAAGCCGAGATGATGTGTGACCTTCTCCTCTCCCAGGATGGTCCATGTGATCTAGGAGCAGTTAAGAAGAAGGGCATGATCACATCATTGACCCTCCTCGTATGCTAGGATGATAAAAGCTTATAAGTTATATCATGAGACTCATGTGGACAAAGTTGCCATTGAAGAAGAACTTAACCTTTGACTTTGTCTTATTGTTTATTAATGAAACCCCCTTGCTTGAGTTATGGCCCCCACTATTTGTTGATGATGTGTTGGTTCATTTCTTTATTCTTAAAGAAAAGTTCGTTGTTTTTATCTTGAAACCCCTCTCATTGACTTGTCTAATTTCCTTGTTGACCTTTTGATTTGTCATTTAATATTTTAAATGTTAAAATATTATTTGTTTATTTTTTAGGTCTTAAACCTAACCCTAAAGTTATGGCAAGTAATCTAAACTTGCTAGCCCTAACCTACCTACCTAAAACTATAAAAACGAGTGACCTACTCCTCACTTGATACTCTCACACTCTCTTAGCCGAGTTTTAGACTGAGGAATTTCTGCGGCTCTTCTTGATCATGTTACTAAGTGGTTGCGGCTCTTCTGGACAGGTCTCTCAGCTCCTCTTTTGTGTGTTTCTGGTCTGCTCCAGCCACCGTGGGTTTATCCCTTTCAGCGATGTTCCATTTGGCCTGTCGCTGACCTAAAAAGGTCTTTTCCAGCCAATCCTAAAGGCTTTCCTTGTTGTTGTTGTTCTGGTACCTTCTTTTGTGGCGCCTTACTGTCTAAATTGTTGCCACCTTCATATTTGTTGGTGTCGCCCTTTGTATGTTGCTTTACCTTGTCTGCAAGAAGCCCTAGTACCTTGAATAGGGTTTGTTAGGGATGCCCTGGAACTGCTGGTATTTTTGCCTTTGTTGTAGAAGACTTTTGTGTTTCCTGGGCTGAAAATATTAAGGTTGTTTATGGCTTCTTTTCCAGCCACTAGGCTGAACAGTGGTGTCCTGCTTTCAGCCCTATTACTTGGCAGTGGCATGGTTTTTTTATTCTAAGCCAGCTGAGTTGTTTTCTGGTCTACTACCCTAAAAGTTCTTCTTGGCATTTGTCTCGATGATCATGATGAGATCTACCCTGAGGGTTTGATCCATGATCCATTAAGTTTTTTTGAGCATACATTCAAGAAGGTAACAGCTAAATATCATGTATTTTGTTCTTTGTTTGGCTAAGGTAATACTCAGATCTATGTTATGATTTATGTTATTAGATTATGCATCAAAAAAAAATTGTGTTGCTGATCCAGAATTACAGTAGCAAATGATTGGAAATTTATAAAATTATTTATGTTTCTAGCTAGTCTACTTTTTGCCCTTAAATTCTAACAGCAACTTGGCAGAAGCATTCAATGGGTATGGCAATGAATTGAGTATTGCCATGAAGCGACCTTCTTATATATGTTGCACAAGCCTTGAGGACGACTTGGACTATTGATGCATTTTGGGGAGAATGCAAACCCAAGTGAGCTAGACGTTCCTTGGTTCATGGGGGCAAGGTGCCATGAAGAGCGTGTCGAGCAGGCAGTGTATATGTTTGGGGGTTTCAGTTGGAAGCGGCCCATGAAGTAGGGAGGCCAGTTGGAGGGACACGACCATTGAAGCATAAGGAATCAACAAGTGTGCCTTGGGCATTGCCCAAGGAGTCATTGGCAATTTCCTAAAGGTTATGTGGGTAGCATGGAGGGCCATGGGTCCACTTTGCCTTCGAGATGGTGATAAGACACGCCAGTGAGGGGGAAATGGTTGTACACCACTCCTATATAAAGTGGAGGATGTCATACTCTAAGGCATCATCATGGAGAAGAAGATCATGAAAAAGTGGCTCACTCTGAGATAAGCATTTGACTTGGTGGTGATTGTCAAGTGAGAAGGCACATATTCTTGAGATTTACTAAGCTTAGGTGTGCAACTTGAATTTGGTGAGTTGAAGCAATCTGCACGAAGACCTTGGGGAACTCTAAGAAAGAGGCTTGGAATTGTCTAAGGCATGGCAACTTTGTTCTAAGTGTATCGATGAAGAAATGAGATCTATAAGAGGTAGACCCACAAGTGCTTCATGCATTGGCCGTGCAAGTAAGTGGCACTAAGACATGTGTGCCTTAGGTTATATGTGCTTCTGGAAAAGGAATCATAGGGAGTGGACAGACTCCTCTATGTTGTACTAATGTTGTTGTAACATTCTTCATTAATAAAGTTTAGGCACCCGCCTTGGGTGTTGCCTAACATCTTTTGCCCTACTGTTGGTTTATCTTCTCTTTGTGCAGATTTAGGGTTTGTTGATAGTTCCATTCAAGCTTTTCTCTCTCTTTTGTGAATCTCGACACATAAAATCTAGAAACCTTTAGTGGAGCCAAAAAAGGCCTTCTTTGCTTGGTCCTTATCTTGGGTGGACTTGTTGTTGGCCATAGATTGAGCCATTTTGAAATCCCTCAGCCTCTGTGCCTGTTCTACGGGCAACCCAAAAGCCACAAGCATTTTTTTTGCTTTTGTTGCATTCCCAAATCAGGCTGGAAGTGGGTCTACAAATTTTGTGGTGAGCTACTCCTTGCCCCAATCTCATAGAAGTTTGTCCTACTCGGAGACATAGAGTCTCGGGCTGTCATGTTTCATGCTACATGGCAATTTATTAGAATTGAAGTTTTATTTAATGTGAAAAAAATGAAAGTAACTTTGTTTAATAAGTCCCAAGCAAATAAGATTTGTTCTTAGACTGGCAGTACGTTGACATGTACTAATCTCTGCAAATCACAGCGCAAGTCCAGAGGATGGTGTTGGATGTGACACACCTATGCCAACTCCTGGAATACTGGAAAGGGAGCCATGCACCATGAGTAGGGAGCCTCATGTTGAGTCTTCAGCGCTTTCTGCTTGCTCCCAACAGTCTGATCACAGTGAGAGGAAGCCAAGACATAGAGTTGGCTAGGCTGTGAAGGAGAGAGAGCATTGCCACAGTTGGTCGTGCAGCCCTCCAGCACAACCATGGAATAGTAAATTTATGACACTTGCACTAGCAATCTCA
>JASDQU011246801.1:0-13837 GCA_032191745.1 Picea mariana | reverse complement strand
AACCATTCAATTAAGAAGTTTTGCAGAAAAAACACTTACATATCATGATGAAATAGCATTGCAAACCCTAGTTGTAAACCTTCCTTCAAGAGAAATGCCAAAAATGCCAAGAAAAGCCTTCCTTCAACAAGTGCGCCTCACTCAAAAGATGAAATACCCAACAAGGGCGCAAAAAATCAGATCTCACTAGGAGAGTGAGTTGTGTGTTCTGTCAAAATGAGGATAAAACTCCTTAATATATACTGTATCATGACCTTTAATTAAACTTAGGTCATAAAAATTAGCCGACAAGGCTTTAAACCAAAATCATATTGTTTTTACATTAAAATGTCAAATTAAAACCCTAACTAAGCTGTAATAGAAGTAAAAGCCCCTTCAAGGGAGGCGCTAGCCCCTTTTAGGGAAAATGAGGCATCCAGGAGAAAAACGTTGACCCTCCAAGGGCCTCTCCAACATGCCACACGTGCCACTGCTGCCCAGTCTGCCTCCAAGAATGACCATGACGTCATGGCAAGAGTGGGGGCGCTCTGAGCCTTCCAAGGCCAACATTCCACTGAAAAGGGGTCACTCCCCCTAGGCCGGGCTCTGCCAAAGTGCCTCTGGTGAAACATCCTTCTTCTTCTCAGGTGCAAAAGCTCAATCAAGCACTGTCATGTCTCTGCCCCTCTAACGGGTCTCAGCAACCATCTGATGGGCTCTTCAGCCCCATGGAGGTCCGAGCTAATCATCTCCCCATGTGTACCGATCCACGTGGTACCTGTCCGTCGGGCATGGTCCTGCACATCAAAAACTTCGCCCTCCATGGGCTCATTAGTCACAGGGATCATAGCAATGTTAATCACGTTTCATCATTAATATTATCAAACATATGCATAAAAACCCTGATATATCATCCAATAGCTCAAAGACTCTACAAAAACCTACAATACAAGGTTGAAGAAAAGGACAAGACAACCTATTGGGCTAGTATCCATAAAGAAAGGAAAGTTTCCAAGGGGTTTCATCCAAGCCATGTAAACGAGGTGAAGTGGTTTAAGGGATGTCCAGACATACGGGTAGAGTGAAAACCAGGGATGCATGATATTACCTGTGGGTGCCTTTATAGAAGGCGAGTTGTACCCGTCATGGATGCAAATTTTTCCAAGCCCCTTTTGCCTTTATTCTTTTCTTTATTTGTTTTTTCTTCTTCCTTTTCTTTTTATTCAAGGGCTAACCAAAGGACATTGCCTTGGCGTGGTGACCAGAGCTGACAGTGTTACTCATAAGTACTTTCACAGCAGTGATAAGGCTGGCTCGTGATGAGACCCCCTTTCCCTTGGCCATGCAACCAAAGGTCACTGCCCTGGCGTGGTAACCAGATGGTGGCAATGTCATGTTGTTAGGTACCCATGAACATAATAGGCTGGCTCGTGATGAGACCCCCTATCCTCTTGATTAGGTCTTGTTTTGTTATTTCTTCGGGTCCCTCTTGTTTCTCGCTGAGAGGCTTTTTATTGCCTTCTCGGGGATCTCTAGGCGAAGCATCTCGAGGTTTCATTTTTTAGGCTTTTATCTTTTACTAGCTGCTTTTACCTTCTGGGCCTTTAGCCCCTTCTTCCCACGAGATAAGGTGCAACCCCACAAACAGATCATCCTAATGCTTGGACAAGGGGAATGGGACAGATGAGCGGGAGATAAGATGGAAAAGTGGTGGTGTGATGGGAGTGGACGATGGCTCTTCAGAAATCCCCCAGTGGCAAACCAAAACCTATGGGTACAGGCTTGCTAGGGCACCCAGTCAATCTCCCCAAGCATGGTCAAGTGGGTCAATGTAAGATCCAAGCAGTCGTTAGAAATAAAAGGAATTAGATGCATACATTTAAAGGTTATAATGATCAAAAGTGACACATACCATAATACCTGGACCAATTACCTCATGGAGTAAGAGTCTTCTCCGATGCAAGACCAAGCCGATGGTGATGGATGTTGCTGCTGCTGACAAGACGAATCTGACGAAAGAAGAGAAGGATGGGCCCTCCAGGGCCATGCTCAGGTCAATCCTGCTCTCGGTACTCCATGTCTAGGACCTGTGGGCCTCGAGACATGATCTCGTAGTTATCCCTAGAAATCGAGGATAACACAACCAAAGGTCACTGCCCTGGCGTGGTAACCAGATGGTGGCAATGTCATACTGTTAGGTGCCCATGAACCTAATAGGCTGGCTCGTGATGAGACCCCCTATCCTTTGACTAGGTCTTGTTTGTTATTTTCTGGGTCCCTCTTGTTTCTTGCTGAGAGGCCTTTTAATGCCTTCTCGGGGATCCCTGGATGAAGCATCTCGAGGTTTCATTTCTAGGCTTTTGTCTTTTACCAGCTACTTTTACCTTCTGGGCCTTTAGCCCCTTCTTCCCACGAGATAAGGTGCAATCCTACAAATAGGTCAACCCAACCCAATGCCCGGACAACGGGAATGGGATAGATGAGCGGGTGATAAGATGAAACAGTGGTGCTATGATGGGAACGGACGATGGCTTTTCAGAAATCCCCCCTGTTGTCGCCCTAATGCACACTTGCAAACGTGAGCTAAGTCCGGCTCACTTAGTGTGCCCTCGGAGACACAATGTCTAAGTCCCTGCCCACACTGTCACCTTGGCAGGTACTTCTTCCNAGGGGTGCGGAGATCCCGTTTACAAAAATATAAGTGCTGGTGTTTAAAAACACCCAGTAGAACCCTGCTGTCTTCGACATAGATAATCTTCATTATATATGAGTTGACCTCCGTGCTAAACGAGCGGTCAACACCCCCAATGGCAAACCAAGACCTATGGGCACAGGCTTTCTAGGGCACCCAGTCAATTTCCCCAAGCATGGTCATGTAGGCTAATGTAAGATCCGAGCAGTTGTTAGAGATAAAAGGAATCAGATGCATATATTTAAAGGTTTCAATGATCAAAAGTGACACATACCATGATACCTGGACCAATTACCTCATGGAGAAAGAACCTCTTCTGATACAAGACCAAGTCGATGGTGATGGATGTTGTTGCTGCCGACAAGACAAAGTTGATGGAAGAAAAAAAGGATGGGCCCTCCAGGGCCATGCTTAGGTCAATCCTTCTCTCGGTACTCCATGTCTAGGACCTGTGGGCCTCGAGACGTAATCTCCTAGTTATCCCTAAAAGGCGGGGATAATAGGCACAACAGGGCCGACCTCAATAACTCAGAATATAATTAATAATTACAATATTAATTATCTTTTACATTAATTATCTTTCACTTTATGGTGGGGCCTGTTGCCATCCTTATACACACTTGCAAACGTGAGCTAAGTCCTGCTCACTTAGTGTGTCCTCGGAGGCACAATGCCTAGGTTCAAAGTCCACGCTGTCACTTTGACTTGAACCTCTTCTGTCTAGGCTAACTCCTAGGGAAGCCAAGGGGGGTAGACCCTGGTTACTAGATGAGATTTACGATTAAATGTTCTAGGAGTTGGTTTTAATAAGTTAGAAGGTCAGGGGGAATCTAGCCTATGATGTTAAGCAGCAAACGCAAGATGCAATAGTTATGTATGACAATCAGGCCTTTTCCTAGGACAGCTAAGACTAGTGCCTAAGATTGGGCAAGGGGTCAACTAAGTTAAGGGGATGTTCATTACAAGATAATTACAAGTTACAAATGTTACAACAAAATAGATAAACTAGATATAAGAGAATATATAATGTATACAAAGCTGAATTAAATTAGATACAAGATATAAAATATATTAACAAGTGCTTTGAAATGTGCAGGAAAAGAAGATATTCAAGATGAAACAACCATCAACACATCAAGCCAAGCATGCTCACAACAGATAGAATTCTATTGGATTGCTTATCAATGGCGAAAGACGCAAAGCACTCAAGACCCAATCAAGAGAATGCCTCCAGGTGGATGCGCACTTCTTGAAGGATTACACCACAAATATAGGAATACAAGATAGATGAAATGCTTGAAAAGTAAAATGCCCAGATATTAGATGTAACCACTTAGATAATTACTCCACAACATATAAATTGACTTGCATGTAAATATAAAGACAAAATTTGAATGCTTGCAAGTGTGAAATGTAAATCGCCAATGTTGTAGCCCAAAGATTGAGTTAAGTGATTAAGTGAGATAAATTTTAACCCTATCTAAGTGTCAACCCAAAACTTTCCTCCCCCAGTTACCAAGTGACTGTTGGATGCTCAAGAAGTTAGGCAACGAGGCCCACCCTAGCTTCACAGGTCAGTCCTAAGATCAGAGTACTCCCGGAAAGGATGTTGCGCGCCGTGAGACCGTCCCCAGCCTAGCACCTTCCGTTGCCTTCCTCCGACCCCGTTTTAAATGGCGAAGATGGTTGGTTATGGTGTCCTATTAAGTCTAATAAATTGATTACTAAACCTATGAGCTAATGTATTCCGATGTGTTTGAGTGATTGTAGCTTGCTCAAAAAGTGCCAAAGTACTGAAACTAAAAGATATGAATGTGAACTCTTAACAGTGAAGTTGTCAATTAAGTTCTTAAGATGTTGAATTATTGCATGTAAACGTAAGAACTGAAATGCTTGTGAAACTGAAAACTGAAAATGTGAAGGCTGAAGCCTTTAAACAAGTAGATTGTGTTGACCGCCTCTCCAACATAGGTGGTCAATTCCATGTGCCATGAAGAGATGCATCACCAGATGCAAATTTGTTGAAGACCTTTGGTTCTACAGGGAAATGTTTGGCCCCAACACTTCTTTTTGTAACTGGAATTTCCGCACCCCTGCGTGGATTAATAATGTAATAGGTCTGCATGAGTCATGTCTAGGTCAGTTACCTTGGGATAGGTTCACTGGGAGAGTTCCTTTCACCGAGGGTTTTTTATTCTCAGGTTATCAATTGGGTTTTTCAGCCTTATTGATCTCCCTTGAGTTTTTCCCTCACACTTGTAATAATTCCTCCAAAGTGGTGAACGATGTTCCATTGGGCTTATCTTTTGGTAACTATTGTAGGGAATCATTGTAAATGACCATGCAAGAATTTCATCGAGCCTAGTATAGTTTTTTTTTAATTAATTAATTTTTTAATTAAATTTCCCTAAGTTTGGAGGTTTAATTATTTAATTAATTAATTATTTTTTAGCAATATTTGTAAAAACTAGGTCCTTGGACTTTTGATAGGGGTATTTGTGCTCAAAAGAAATGGAATAGCATTTCCCACGTCCATGGACCAAGTTTCAACTCAGTTGGACAACTTTTGCTATGGGTTTGTCCACTCGGAGTGTCAGTCAGTCAAAAACAACAATTTTAATTGCTAAAGTCCAATCATGGCAAAAATGTAAAATTGTAATAATGATTTAGAAGGATGTAAAATGATGGATAAAGGTTAGAGAGAGGATCCCTAAGCATAACCTACCCACCCAACCTTTTTCCAACCTATTTCTAACCCCTTACCTCCTCACATCACCAAAAAATCACGCCCCTAGGGGGATTGATGTTTTTCCTAGTGGTGGAACGTTATAACTTATGTTTGAGTGTGTGGGGGGGGCCTCTCTCATGTGGTACGCTCCTCTAGGGCCTCCACGTCACCCTTCCATCATCCCAACACCCTCTCCCTCATTTACCTCACCCCCCATCCTCTCCTCATCCCAAACATTGCGCCCTCCAAGGAGAGTTACGCCCCCTTTGTGGATCTCCACGGAAAAATTGATTTTAATTCAATTAGGGCCTCTTCGTCTCCCATGGCATGGATCCCATGCGCCTCCCACTACTCTTTGCTTGATCCCGACACCTCCCTCACCAATCTACACCCTAGATCTATGATCTAAACCCTAGATGGTGTGCCCTAGCCTTGGGATCTCATCTTGTGCTTGGTGGTGAACACTTGGCATTGATCCAAGAAAGGTAGGTTTGTCTCTCCAAGTATAAATAGATCCCTTTCCTCACTCCCAACTCACCATATCTTGAGCTAGTATTATGCTGCTTGATTTTCCACTCTCTCTCTCTCACTATTCCATCCATTTTCATTTTTCTTCTCTTAGGGTTTTGGAGCAAGTATTTCTCCAAGATCCCATTTCTTGATGCAATAATAAAAGAAGCTTTGGAGGATTTTGGGAAGAGCTATAAGTATTTTGGTTCTTAAAACACGAGGTAAATTTGTTTCAATTTGATATGATGGTTGCATGAATGGATCTTAGGTAAACAATTTTATTTGAGTAGATCTTGCAAAGAGTAGTCTTGTAGATCTATATATGTGATTAGCTAGATAGGGTGCAAGTATTTCACTTTATTAGTTTAACCCTCCATATTATCCAGTGTATACATGCTATTGTGTTAGGTTTTGCAGGTTGAACTTCAAGGGTTTCATTAGGGATGCCTCTTGGAAGAATCCCCCTTTGAGATTTTCATACACTCCAAGCAATCTTCTTCTATTGCTCTTTCTCCTTATATTTCTTTGCAATCCATATTTCAGCTAGCATAATCTAGTTGTATGGTCATCATAATATAAATTTTTCCAAAAAAAAATTCTAGGAAAATTTTTGCCCCAAAAAGCAAAATTTTTCCTCCATTTGTATTGTTGTGTGTAGCACTCCTAGCAAGGGAAACCTTGCTAGTTTTTGCAGGTTCACATCTGGTTGAGAGGGGTTTTGGCTACCCAAAGGCATCCACACAACACTCAAAGACCCCCAAAGGGATTGGTAGCTATTTCTCAACCTCCTTCCATTTTTAAGCATTTTTAATCATTTCCTCTCCTTCTTTCTTGCTTGTAGTGGCTCATAGTTGTGGGAGGAGTGGTACGGCCTCCTCCCATGTGTGAGCTCTTGGGTAGCTTAGATCTAGCTTAGATCTTGATTTATTTGAAATTTTTGCCCTTTTTGAGCTAAGACGTGGGGTTTGTGAGATGAAGGGCATCTCCCAAACCCTAGGACGTGGGGATTAGGGTCTTCTTGGTTTGCTTGTTTGTTTCCTCCCTTTGCTTGCGTCTTTCTTACTTCTCTTTATTGCTTGCTTGCCTCTCTCTCTTTTCTAAATATTTTCTTAATTAAGCAAACTTAATTAATTGCCTACCTATTGGGAGAGGAATACCCCAAGAGGTGAGGTTAAGGTTTTAATATGTGATTGTGATCCAAGTGCTTTATGTTCTAAAACATTCTAGATCTAGATCTCATATATGGTTAATCCTTATCTTAAGCCTATTGGGCACCAATAACTTAACTATATCTCATGCATGCTTAGTTTACTTCAAGACTTTATCTTTATGTTACATGCTTAGATCTATAATCCTTAATGCTTAAATGCTTAAATAAGTGAATGGTGCTTCTTTTCTTTCATGCTTGATCTCTAAGGCCATTTGCCACATGCTTGAAGTAATCTCTTGATAAGTTGACAAGTAGGCAAACACTTAATCTTTTTCCTTCTCTCACTTAATGCTCATATCTTAAATCTTTCAATCATAAGATAAGTGTGTTTCTCTTTCCATCTTGTTGGCAAGTTGTTCTTGCCCTTGTAGCTTCTTTCTTTACTTTGCAAGCTATCTAATTGTGCATCTAAGTGACTTGCTCTCACATAGCATATACGTGTTAATGCCTTTCGTTTCAAAATCCTAATCAACACACTTTAAGGCTGAAGTGAGTTTCGACCAAGTCACTAATTCACATTTTAAAAGTGTCATAAAACTCTTAAAACACTCTAAAACACTCCTAAAAGTCTACCTAATTCATATAATAACTTAATAGACTATTTAAGGTACCTTAGACCACCATCTTCACCATCTAAAACAGGGATTGAGAGGCAACGGAAGGTGATTAGGCCGGGGACGGTCTCGTGGCGCAGAGCATCCTTTCTATAAGAACTCAATATGATCTGCAAAACTTCCAATAAATCGTGAAATGAAATAGATAATGATTGCATGCCACTAACAACACAACATAGTTTCCATCATTAGTGAATTCAAAAACATATAAGCTAGCAATTATACAATTACTAAGCCTAGCCAAGTAAACTAATTTACCCAACGATCTATTCAATAACACAATAATATCGAAACAAGAGCAGTATCACCTCATGAATACATGGATCATCCAAACAAATCTTGAAATCCCCAAGTCCTCCAAAGCAGTTTCTTGAATTACCAAATGGGAAGAGGCTGTAGCAACAATGTTGCTCCAAGCTCTTCAAGAACCAAAACTAGTGAAGCAAGATGACAATAGTGAGAGAAAGAGAGAGGGAGATGGAGATAATTTGGTAGCATAACAATACTGTGAAGAATGGTAAATGATGAGGGAAAGGGGAGTCTCAATTATAGCAATGAAAGGAAGAGAGACCCTCCATGGATCTTTGACAAATGTCAAGATCCAAGCTCAAATGACAACTCAAGTGAAGGTGGCGTGAGCTTTTAGGGTAGGGGCGAAATTGACATATGAGGTGAAGAAAGCAAGTAAGGAGAGGCACATTGGTTGAGTAGGAGACTCACGCTTTCCTTCAAGGAAAATTCCAATTTAGTGTTTGAGGTTTCCACTTTCAAATGAGATGTTTCCATCTCATTCCAAGAATAAAAGCATAAGTCACCAAAGGGAGGCGTGAGGTAAGGAAGGAGTGTGGAGGGATGTGTATGGCACGCTCCCAAAAGGTATGTGAGAGGTGGAGGAAGGGACCAACGCTTTAATTCAAAGCAAACTCCAACTTAATGTTTGAAGTTTCCATGTTTTAAAGAGGAAATGCGTGAGTTCTAAAGGGAATGCGTGAGGATTGGTGAGGGCATGTGGAGGAAAGCGTGAGGTAAGAGTTGGAGTGTGGGGGGAGTGTGGAGTCCACACTCTTGAGTGTGACGTGGAGGGAGAGGAAGGGCGCACCTCATGAAGGAGGGGCCCACGCCTCACTATTAAGTGAGTTTCCAACTTTTACTTATGAGAGGGTCGTACTTCTAAGAGGGGACGCAAACTTCAAGTGGGAATTAATTAAATGAAGTGGGTAAAGGGGTGTAAAGGTTAGGAAAGGGTTAGGATGAGTTAGGTGGGGTATCTCTCACTAATTTCACCTTTACTTTACCTTATTTGACTAAATATTACAAAATTGACATTTTCCCATCTCCTCGGTTTAGCAATTAAAATTGTTGTTATCCGACTAAAACTCCTAAGTGGACAAAACCCTAGCAAAACTTGTTCGACTGAGTTGAAACTTGGTCCAAGGGTGTTGGGGGTCTCATTATCTTTCTTTTGAGTACAAATACCCCTATCAAAAGCCCAAGGACCTAAGTTTTACATTAATTATCCAGAATTAATTAATTAATTAATTAATTTAATTCCCAACCTTAGGAAAAATTAATTAATTAAAAAAAACTAGCTAGACTTGACTAAAAATCACGAAACTTGGAGTGTTGTCTTACATGATCATTTACAACATTCATAAACACTAGCTACCTAAGAATGACTTCATTAGAACGCCTTTGACCACTTTGGAGGATTTATTACTAGTGGGAGTGAAAAACTCAAGCGAGATTAATAAGGCTGGTTAGGCCAAATCAACCTCCTGAGGATAAAAAACACTCAGTGAAAGGAACTCTCCTAATGAAGAAATCCTAAGGCAACTAACCTAACTATGATCCATGTAGACCTATTACAATATTAACCCACGCAGGGGTGCGGGAATCCCGCTTACAAAACTGTGTGCTGGAGCAAAAAAATGCCCTGTAGAACCAAAAGTCTTCGACACGTTTGCATCTGATGATGCATATCTTCATGGTACATGGAGTTGACCCCCTAATTGAAGAGGCGGTCGACAGGGCCAACCTGTACCCTTTACATCACAATTAGGGTTACAAGTAAATCTTACTCTTAGACAATATAGCAAGGGATCTCACACACCCACTAGTGGTCAGCCACTAGGGGCACGTCCACCTATGCTCAGCCATAGGGACGTCCTACTCAACATATCTCTATCTCACTGAGTCTCACAGGAGAATCATCAGGAGTACCACTTCGTCTCAACTCTTTACACAGAGGAGAACGATACACCCATCACATGGGCACCTTCACCCGTCACAGGGGTACACATCGTTTCATCTCAAACGACACACCCATCTCATGGGCATCCTCACCCACATAAGGGCACACATATCGACACACCCATCTCATGGGCATTCTCACCCCACACAGGGGCACACACATCGATACACCCATCTCATGGGTATCCTCACCCCATACAGGGGCACACAACGTTCCATCTCAGTCTCAGAGAGGAACGACACACCCATCTCATGGGCATCCTCACCCACATAGGGGCACACATATCAACACACCCATCTCATGGGCATTCTCACCCCACACAGGGGCACACACATCGATACACCCATCTCATGGGTATCCTCGCCCCATACAGGGACACACAACGTTCCATCTCTATCTCAAAGAGGAACGACACACCCATCTCATGGGCACACCCAACTCATGGGCTCTCTCACAGGCCGACTTACTCAGTCTGTGTCCTAGAGGATGTCTCACAAAGTTGTAATCATCAACAAATCTACTATGTTTGAGCCGAACCACTCTAATACCATGTTGTCATAAAATGGAGTAAAACATCCCATAGGATCATAGATTGCAGAGAAAAGATAGAGTGAAAAGTTTATTGTGAAATTACATTATGCTATTCAATTTGTAGTAGTTTGGGCTCTTGACCTTTCAATTCCTATGACTTTTCAATGTTTGTAATCAATCACATTCCTATGTGATTAACTATTTTCTTATTCAACTTCAATATTTACAAAAATGTTTACAAAGGTCCTAATGTAGCCATTACAATTGTCATCCCAATTCTAACAGTATTTGCTGAGAGTGCCCTATTTCCACCATCTCAAGGGAGGAATAATCAATTACCACAAAAGTTTATCCCATTATGCTATATTATGGAGTAAAATATTCCATATGCTAAGACCTCCTTTTTCCTTATCTCAAAGAAATTCATTTCAACTAAGGCAAACTTATTTTTGTTGTCTGACTTTGCCCCCTTCTATTAAACATTCCTAAGCAAGAATTCCATGGCAATGAGAATTTTGGATGGAATAGCCATGAATGTGCATTGAAAATCTGGAGGGTATTAATTTCTAAAACCTAACATGCAGATTTAATTTGCCAATAGTTTTATACCCAGAAAATTAATCTTTAACCAGAATTAAAATTCGGAACTATGCAACAGAAAATACTGCTGAGTTTTTAACTTTTAAATGCACAACAGAAGCAACAGAAACCAAGCACATGAAAACACTAACACCAAAAATTACCCTCGAAACCCCAGTGTGGGGAAAACCAACAAAGACGGGATTTTATTGGCTTCAGAGGAAGAAAATAATTAGAGCAACTAATTCAGAAATTTCTTACAGCCCAGCAAACTCGACATATACGGCCCTTCTTTTTCCGGCCCAAATTTTTCGGCCCTACAAAATCACCTTTCCTCCAGCTGCAAATTTTCCCTCTTCCTCAGCCAAATCGCCCTCTTCAGCTCTCAACTCAATCTATATGTCCTCACCCTTGCCTCAGCCTCAGCCTCCTTTTTATCATTTTCACTTTACTCATTTCCCCCTCTCATGAGTTTCCTAAAAGATTCCAGAAAATTCACTTTAAGTGAAAATTTAATTTCCTTAAGTCATAAACTTAGGAAATCTGAGCAAATAAAGCCAATAAAATTATTTGACTAATTTTATGCTTTTCCTAAGTCAAAACTTAGGATAAAAATAAAATGTTGATTTGGGTATTAATTAATGTGTCTTTCAGCATGCCTGGACAATTAGGTCAATGCTGAGACACCTTCCAAGCTACAAATTTAACACTCCCTCTTAGCGAAGAAGGTGTCATGCACCACCCCCAATTTATCCCTGAAGAAAACAAACTTGCCTTTCATCAAGGCCTTTGTGAGAATGTATGCAACCTGCTCACTTGTAGGCACATATTGTAGCTTCACTGTCCCTTTCTACACACAGTCCATGATGAAGTGAAACTAGATCTCTATGTGTTTGGACCTGTCATAAAACACTAGATTCTTAGAGAGCTTAATGTAGCTCTGATTGTCATAGTGAATGACAGTAGCATCCAACTCCTCGCCAAACAGACCCATGAGCAACTTTCAAAGCCAAATGGACTCACATGCTGCTAAGCTAGCTTCCATGTACTCTGCCTCAGCAGAGCTCAATGCCACTGGCTTTTGCTTCTTGTTGAATAGGAAACAACTCTTGATCCCAAGTTGAAACAACATCCTGATATACTCTTTCTGTCCGCTATGTTGCCTACCCAATCTGCATCTATAAAGCCTGTCAGCGTCACCCCATCTCCCTAGATGTAACTCAACCCATACTCGACCGTTGTAATGTCCCCGACCTCTTGATGAAGAGGGTTGGAGAGACTCAGTAGTCTAGTCATCCCCACTAGACTATAGTCTCATACATTATGGGGAGAAGTCAACTAAACCAAATGTTATAATATTAAGTTGACTTGGATAAAGAAAAAGTAACTCAATGAAAGAATAGAATAGATGAGAATGAGTTAGGAGTTAACCCTAGGGGTTAAACTAACTCAACAGAGAAATAGATTGGAGGTATAAAGGAAAGGCAAGGGCACACCTCTCACTCACCTTTGATGATTATTGCATTTTGCTTTTGGGCTCTAGAGCACAACAATTTTGAGGGTTTTGAGAATACAAACCCTAGAGGACAACTCGGTGGTGAAAAATTCCACCTATCTTGTTCCAAGCTTGGTCTCGGGGATGCAATACTCCACCCACACCATTCTACTTCAGCTACAGGTACTCTCTTCTATTCATGGAAGCAACAGGGTGTAACTTGGAGGGTTTCCAGCAAAGGGGGCACACCATTGATTGGAGGAGGGTTCGATCTAGGAGCCTGAGAAGGCTTTTGGAGATTTGGGCACTTGGGTTTTCTTTGCAGGGCCTTGATCATCATCTCTAGTGCATTTTGAGAGAGCTATACCAGCCAGTTGATTCCCTAGAGTATTGGCACAATTTGGAGAAAAGGAGGGCGCTAGTGAGAATTAGATCTACTCAGTTTGGAGGAGTAAAACTTCAGATCTCACCTTGAGACTTCACAAAGAGGTTTACCTTAGCCTGATCTATTATTCTGGAGAGTTTCATAGTGATTGGAGGTCTCCTTCAACAGGGCCGAATTATTGGACCTTGACGGTATTCAGGAGGGCACAGTTGTACTTGAGGATTCAGTATTTTGGAGGAGCAACTCTTGGCATTTCGGCTTGAAACTTCAGGAGGGGGTTCTACTTGCCCTGATCTATCATTCTGCAGAGTTTGGTGCCATTTGGAGGCTTCCAGCAAATAGGCCAAAATATTGGCCCCTCACAGCCATTCAAGAGGGCATATCTTCAACTAGGGGGGGTTGGACTTGACCCTGGTTTATCTTGTATTCAGCCTTGGGAGGCTTATATCTTCTTATCTTGAGCATTTTGTAGAAGCTCATATTCCAGCTAGAGGATCTATCTGATGTTATTCCAGATCTGCAATCCTATTGTATCAGGTTCTTTCATATTTTCTAAATAAAGGTCAGATCTATGTTGTTTGGTTCCATATTTGGTGTTGCTTGTCATATCTTGTATTTCCATACGCTGCATCTTCAGATCTATGTTCATATGTTTGTTAATTGAATCTACAAACCCTAAGACATAACTCTGTAGAAAATCCAGGTCCTATCAGCAAGACTTCTTGGTCTGTCTTTGACCAAGCAAAGTCACTAAGTTTTCTGCTGTCATAAAATGTGTAATTGTTGTTTTATAACAGCCATCTGAAAAGTTTGTTTGCTGATGTGTTATGGTTGTTGTTTCAGTGATTGGGTGCCCTTGCAAG
>JASDQU011246799.1:0-11509 GCA_032191745.1 Picea mariana | reverse complement strand
CTTGAATTTAGACTCAGATTTTGAATGTAATTTCTTCCCTTTCCCTTTCCTTGCCTTGGAAGTCAAAGCACAATCCTCTTCATCATCATGCTTTGATGAATATCCATCATTGGTGTTCCGCCTGAACTCCTCTTGCACTAGATCCGACCATAGTCTTTCCCAATCTGGCAATTTTTCCCTTCCATTGACATAGTCTTGATAACTGTGCCAACTCTTGGGAAGTCCTAAGAGATCCAAGCTCACCAAATCATCAGCAATGACTATTATTCCCACACTTCCAAGCTCATCGCGACATTAGACAAACTTCGTGAGATATTTTGGAATGGAGTCGCCCTTCTCCATCTTGATCTTCCTGATTTTATCTTTGAGTGGCAATTTCCTATGGTCGCTGTTGTTTTGGAACAGATCCGTCAAAACCTTCCACATTGCATGTGGTGTGGCTTTCCCATGGAGACTTGAGACAATGTGGTCTCGTACTCCCTCCAACAGAATCCTCCTCACCTTTGCCACTTTCTTTTTCCATGCATCAAGATTTGCAGTGTCTGTCACATCCGACTTAGGAACATCTTTTTCAATGTAGTCCTTCAAGCCATTGTCTTCAAGTACTACCTCCATCCCGTCCTTCCAAGCAATGTAGTTCGAGCTTCCCTCGAGTGCATACTCCAACCTCAAGCCATTGAAATCCATTTCGATCTTGAATCAACTGTTGCACCAAGAAATTCCTTCCACAAATTTGAATTTTATCCAACCACAAATTCAACTGCTGCAATCCCTCTTTCCCTGGGAGGTTCACACCTCACTTGTGTCTAGCTTGAGGGAAGTTCGCACCTCACCCGTGTCTAGCCTGCGAACTGTCTGAGAGAGTTCACACTGTAATGCACTATGGGGTGAGAGAAGTTTGCACCTCTCCTTTAAGAAGCATGTGAGAATCTCAATGAAGTTCACACCTCTCCTTTGAGTAGGGTGCGAGAATTCTAGCACTCAAAAATGTGTGAAGTTTTAAGTACTAAGGTTCGCACCTTGCCAGAGACGGGACCTGCGAAAATACTATTATTTTCGCACCTCACTTCCGTAGCTCCGTGGATCTGATATCGTGTATAAATTTCAATACAAATTAAGTATTTCCTATGATTATCTTGATCTAACGATTATATGCCATTGTTAAATACATAACCGCTTCTACTAATATTCTTGCGGAAATTAAACCATGATCACAAAGTGAAATATCAAGAACACATAACACAAAAGTTTTACCGGGAAAGCATAAAGCTAAAAACCCCACTATCATATAATATGTATATCATGGATAATGAAACAATATCATACAAAACTCTAATCCAAGAGCTCTCAGTACAATACAATCATCTCACATTGTCATACAAAAATTCAGCAAATACATGTGCCAATTCTCTGTGTCCAGACAACCTGCCTCCTCTGCACAATCCCTGCAATTGGAATTCTCACAATGAATTCGAATTGCCTAGTTTGCACATGCTTATAAGCATATCCACTGCATGTGTGATTGCATGAGTGCACTTCACTCAAATCACAACTGATAGCCAAATTGTCCCTTTCACCTGTTATCTCAACTGGGTCTCCACTGGATCTAACATGCATGTAGTTAACCGTGGAAAATCTTCAATTGCATGTGAGTTCACTGATTTGAATTAATTAATAATTAATTCACTGAACTCTCACTAGTGCAAGTTTAGTTACAACTAGTACAACTGAGCTTAACTCACTTAACTACACTTACAATTCTGTTACAACTCCAAATCACTCATTTATAAATGAGATAATAGATTAATATTTATTGTCCAATTTATTTAAGGGAAAAGTAAATTAGACACATGTTTCTTGTTGACTTTTCAACAAAAAAGACTTGAGAAAGATTGTAGTCTATTCTTGTGGCATAGTGATAAAGGAATCCATTCCCTTCCTCTTGATCTATATTGATTCTATAAGTAGATAAAAACAAACTTCCTTCTAAATATCAGTGAACCTAAATGTAATGGCCCCCGGCCATCATCCCATTGGCCGGGCAAACGCTACTGTGCAAAACAACATCATTCTCATACTGAATTAATAACATGCATTTAAATCAAATTAAACAGATTTAAGTCAGAGTAAGCACAAGATTACTGCTAACATAAATAATCCCTGACATTAGCAATAATTCATATGCACAACATAATACATGATACATATAAGCATCACAGGCATGCAAAACATAATATTAAGCATAAGATGATACTTATCTTTGAAATCGTGGTAATTCCACCAACTACATGCAGGCCTTCCACGAACCTCCTAGCCTTAGACCACACTGCTCATCACTCTCAGCAATAGGTCACCCCCGAGCTGGGACTAAGCTCCACCCAAGGCGAGGAATCCTAGTCTAGGCTGAGGTTATAGGGAAAATTGCACAGAATAACTGGATGGATTCTTCCCAGGATTCCTTCTTACGCCCACTACTAACAGAATCTCATTCCCCACATGCCTGTTTGTCCCAAGAGTATACACCTTCACAAGAACAGTCCATCAGTGCTTCACCTCCCTCTCTAGGCCTCGACAACAAGCCGGATCAGGAATTCTCAGAGCTCTGAAGCTGGTGCTGGACTCTCTCTGGGAGAAAACCACTTCCCAACAGAATCTGTCACCTCGAGGGAGTTGTTCACAGGCTTGGCAACTTGCTTCTTCTACCACGGGCCTGACAACCCGCTTCTTCATCACACCCTTCGACTCAATTCCAACCGGGTGAGGGAAACTGCAACAACATCAAGCACTCAATTGACACCAGGATGATGACCACAACAGAAAACAGGCATAGTCCCGCAAATGGCAACGACCAGACGCTAAAACAAAACACGCTCAAGTGATTATCCAGGTGCCAGGTTCTACAAAAGACACAAATCAGCTCACAGTTTACCGGTTACAGGATGCGTGACAGGAAATTATGCAGAGGTCGAGGATGGAGGCCAAACGCAGAGACCGGAAGGAATTTACATGAATACACTAGACAATCACAAAGGTCTCATGGTTTCGGTTTTCAGTGTTGTGTGTGATATGCCGAGCTCATACGTAGAGGTCACACATTTTAGACAATGAACGACAGAATGGAGAACGAATCCCCAACTCCATTGACGCTTCAAATTTCAACCACATGCACCCAGGATGACACTTGTCTTCCTGGGGCTACATGCATTCCCTTTTGTACACTTGGAGCTGCATGCCTTGCCTCTCCCAGAACTTAGAAACATGTTTATCACATAGCTTCTGGAATAATAATAAATTATTATTCCCAAGGACTTAAGCCCCCAATCTTATCCCCTAGGCTCAACACTTAGCCTCTATTTCCAACCTTTCAACCCCCAATCCCTTACCCAATCCGTGGAAGCTTAGTCCCCCATCACTCATTCATCGTGGTTGGTCTGTACACAGCGATGTTTATATTTTTATTAATGTTCTGCATGATTCATATACAAAAGCAGGCTCCCAGCCTTAACACTTAGTCTCTTCGGCCTAATAACACATAATCCCACCAACTTATATAAACATATGCCTATTACTGGGAATAAGCAATTAACATAAGCCTATTACCTGCATCCATGACTGTACATAATGTGTTTCATGTTTCATTGTTTTATAATTACAATTATAAAACATGAAACACATTATGTACAGTCATGGATGCAGGTAATGCAAGTATATATGCAACTGGCCCAATCCTTTCCAGGATTTCAAATGGCCCACAAAATATGGCTGCCAACTTGGCGCAACTTCCCAGCTTCAGGGAACTCCTGTTAGCTTTCACTTTCAGGAAAACATGATCACCCACTTTGAACTCTCTATGGGTTCTATTCTTATTAGCATAACTTTTCTGCCTGTCCTGGGAAGCTTTCAAATTCTTCTTAATTTTTATCATTTGGTCCTCCATCTCCTTGAGCAACTTTGGCCCAACTACTGTTCTATCAGCTAGATTATCCTAGCTCACTGGAGTATTTCACTTTCTTCCATACAATGCTTCAAATGGGATCATCTTCAATGATGCATGATACCCATTGTTGTAGGCAAATTCTACCAAGTGCAGGTAGTCTTCCCATCTTGATGGTTTGTCCATCACATACATTCTCAATATGTCTTCTATTACTCTATTCACCCTCTCTGTCTGTCCATTAGACTCAGGATGATAAGCTGTACTAAAGTTCAGATTCGTTCTGAATCCTTTGAACAATCCTTTTCAGAAATTCAAGGTGAATTTTGGATCTCTGTCAGACACAATCATTTTAGGAATTCCATGCAATCGTGCCACTTCCTTTATGAAAATATCAGCAACATCTGCTGCCTTGTGAGTAGTTTTCAGTGGAATAAAATAGGCAGCTTTTGTAAGCTTTTCCACCACCACCATGATCGAATCATGCAGCTTGCTTGTTCTGGGCAATCCTGTAATAAAATCCATTGTCACCACTTCCCACTTCCACTCAGGAATGGGTAAAGGTTGTAGCAACCCTGCTGGGTGCCTATGCTCAACTTTAACTTTCTGACACTCCATACATCTGGCGATGTATTCAACGATCTCTCTCTTCATACCTGGCCAAAAGTAATGGCTCTTGACCACTGCTACTGTTTTCTCATATCCAGGGTGCCCTGCATAAGGCATATTACGTATCTCCTGCAAAATCATCTGTTTCAAGCACTAGACATTGGGTACAAAAATTATGTTCTTGTACAACAGTAGTCCATCTATTTCCAATTTATAAATTTCCATCTTCTGTGGCATATTAACCTACTGTAGCTTGGCTACCAATTCTCTATACTGCATATCTACATTTGCATTCTCCAGAATTCTTCTTTTAATATCAATCCGATACATGATAATGGCTGTAGCATGTAATTCATGCACCCTCCTGCTGAGTGCATCAACCACTTTTTTCTCCTTTCCTTTGATATGCTTGATCTCAAAGTTGTACTCACACATAAATTCCAACCATCTACTTTGTCTAGCATTTAAGGTTGGTTGATCAAACAAATATTTTAGACCATTGTGGTCTGTTCTCAATTCAAATCTCCTTCCCATGAGGTAATGTCTCCATTTCCTCAGAGCGTGAACAATTGCTGCCAATTCCAAATCATGAGTGAAATAATTCCTTTCGTTCTCTTTCAGCTTCCTGGACTCATAACAGATTACAAATCCATTCTGACTGAGAACTCCTCCCAACCCTTCTTTACACACATATGGGCACACCACGAAATCCACATTTGGATCTGCAATCCTCAAGATTGGAGCATTGGTTAACAACTGCTTCAATCGCTGGAAACTTTTCTCACACTCTTCAGTCCACTGAAACTTTTTCTCCTTCCTTTGCAAGGAAGTGGTAGGGTGAGCTATCTTTGAGAACCCTGTGATAAACCTTCTGTAATAGCCTGCTAGACCCATAAAGGATCTAACTTTCACCACATTCCTTGGTGCTGACCATTCTCTAATGGCCTCAACCTTCTCAAGATCCATGGCGATCCCTTCTTCTGAAATAATGTGCCCCAAGTAATGGATCTTCCTTTGATAAAACGAGCATTTGCTCATTTTGGCATACAACTGGTGTTCTCTCAACACTTGTAGCACCATACTCAGGTGTTGTTCATGCTCTTCCTCGGTTCTAGAATACACCAGAATTTCATCCAGGAAGACGATGACAAACTTTTCTAGATAGTCCCTGAATACTCCATTCATCAAGCTCATAAAAACAACAGGTGCATTTGACAGTCCAAACGACACCACTGTGAACTTGTAATGACCATACCTTATTCTAAAGGCGGTCTTGTTGATGTCTTCATATTTTATTATTACTTGGTGATATCCTGATCTTAGATCTATTTTCGAAAAGATCTTTGCATCCTTCAACTGATCGAAAAGATCGTTGATCCTCAACAGAGGATACTTGTTCTTGACAGTTACTTTGTTCAACTATCTGAAATCAATGCACAACCTCAATGTCCTGTCCTTATTCTTCACGAATAGGACTAGAGCACCCCAAGGTGACACGCTTGGGTGAATGTACCCCTTGTTTAGAATCTCTTCAAGCTAAAATTACAACTCTTTCAGCTCTGGCGTACTCATTCTATAAGGAACTTTCGACACTAGAGCTGCTCCAGGCATCAAATTTATAGAGAAATTGATATCTCTTTTCGGAGGTAGTCTGGGTACCTCCTGAAATACATCTTCAAACTCTGTTAGTACCGCATGGTCTCCAATATTTGAGACTTCATCTCTGGATTCTTCCTCCACACAGGCTGCAAAAAATTGACAGCCTTTTATGTAGCACTTTTTCAACTGCATTGCTGAGATTTCTCTAACAACCATAGCTCTGGGAATTCCTTGGACTATTTTCTAATTCACCTCCTCATCCAGGCATATAAATTCCTAGTTATGACAGTCTAGGAGGGCATGGTGCTGGTCCAACCAGTCCATCCCAATTAAATAGTCATAAGAGCCTAAAGGCAGAATGTTCAATTCATCCTTCGTGCTCAATCCCTTCATGTCCATAGGACAGGACTCAACCAACTCAGTGAATTTCCTCTTGGTTCCTGTAGCCAACTGCACTAACCAAGACTTTTCATGTTTGCTTCTTGATAAATGCAAACTTTCCACCACTCTAGGGTCTATATAACTATGGATAGCCCCTGAATCAATTAAAATAATAAATGGTTGGTTGTTAATCATACCTTCCACTTCAATCATGTGCGCCTGAAATTCATATTGCTTGTTGTCCAGGGCTGCATAGATCCTTGGCATTCTACTGCCCATGTCCTCCACTATTTCATCTTGTTGAACATTATGGACAACTCTTGCTTTGCCATTTTTATGAGGACAATCTATGTACTTGTGGTTCTCTTTACAGCCCCAACACTGAATGGGCGTCTGTCTCAGCCTTTGTTCTCCCACTTCAGCCATTCTTGGCTCTCTAAATGATGGATGTCCTTGAGGACTATTTTTGAAAAAGGGAGGTTTGTTTCCCTTCTACCTCTGTTCTTTCTTAAACTTCTTCTGGTCAACCCAAGCCTTCCGAAAGGTAGGCTTAACTCTTTACTGTTCATATAAGCATTTCGCTCTTCTTATTATTTTTTCCATAGTCTTAGGATCATCATACTTAATCTTATCCCCAATAGGAGGTGGTAATCCACTCAGGTACCTATGAATCTTGACAGACTCATCTTTGATGAACGGAACATACTTCAGTAATTCCAAAAACTTTTGTTCATACTCATCAATGGTCTTGTTGTCTAGCTTGAGTTCAAATAACTCTTTCATCTTTCTGTCATAATATCTTTAGTTAAGTATTTCCTCTCGAAATACCTCTTGAATTCTTTCCATGTGATGTCCATTTCCCTGATGTGCTGCACCTACACAAGTTGATTCCACCACATGGATGCCTTTCCCTTCAGTTGATACATGGAAATCCTGCCCTCTGCATGAGAGGAATAATTCTGTAGTTGGAAATGTTTCCTCATACCCAACAACCAAGTTTCGACATCTTCCTCCTTCTTATGTTCCCCATCGAACATTGGAGGCTTGATCTTGTTCATTTCCCCTTTCAATTCATCCTTCCCAGATCTCCTGTGCTTTCTGGTAGGAGATGGGATTGAACTACTGTGTGCTTCCCTTCTGGAATGCTTTGGGGAGCGACGACGATGTCTGCTGACACTCCTTGATCTAGTTTTCCTCTCAGGGGTCCTGCGACTCTCTGTCTTGCTTGAGTCACTCTCCTTTTTCAATTTCTTTTCTATTCTTTCCAGACTCTTCAACATCCTTAAGTTGAATTGACCCTGCCTATCCTTGAATTTCATGATCTTTTGGCTATCAGCTCGACGAGCCTGGGCATATTTCTGCAATCTTTCAATGATTTTCATCATATGCCCTTCCTTATCCAATTCTCTTCCATGCCCATTAGAGTTCGATCCTTCGACTCCCAAGTTGACATCCGTTCCTTCTCTTTCATTCTTTGAATTGGAGGCAATCATCACCTCTTCCATTTCTATACTCGGCGTCGGTTCACGGCTGTCCTGACACTCGTTGAACTCTACACACACAATGTGTAGTCAACCAAAGTTTGTTAGGCCTTAAACCCTTAATAAAACTACAACATTCATAAACCAACGCGAATAAGAAAACGTTTTGATTCCATGAATTTTCTGAGCTCTGTTTGGCTCTGCAATTTTCGATGATAGCCCCTGTTTTCTTAGTCCCCAACCCATGCATCCATGGGCCTTGATCAAACATTAAACTGCTAGGTGCTATAAGGCTCTCCAAATGAAACTTCAAGTTTTGGCATTTCGAGGCTTCAAGGTTTTGGGTTTCGGGGTTTTGGTCCCAGAGGTTCTCGCACTCGCTTCCCTCTCCAACTCCCGACTTCTGAAAATTTGATTTTCTTACCCTCTGGGCCCACATCACAGCTGTCACCCACCAAGGTAGTGACACATGGTGTCCTTAAGAAGGTCCACCTCACTCCCAACGATGTTAGGGGGCCCGGCTACTTTCACTTTTCGTTTCGGAGTTTTGGGCATCAGGAGTTCGTGCATCTACACATCTCGAACTTTCGTTTGCAAAAATTCTGAAATTACGGTCTATTCATCTACTTGATCCAATGGTCAAGTTCCTATCCTATGATCTACCGTGTAGATCATTTCAGGATTTCAGGGTTTCAGGTTTTCGGTAACCAGGAGTTCACGATGCAACGACTCCAAATCTCTTGTCACTTCAATCCCTGAATTCTGATACACAAGTTCTTGTACGAGATCCAACGATCCTCGATGATTTGGATCTAACGGTCCAAATCTCTCCTATGCTTACACCTATCAAATCTCTTCAGCCCTAACTTCCTCGCTAGTTGGTTGGATCCGACGACTCACGTGATTTCAACACTTCTTCTTGGAAGCACTCCATCGTCCGATTCTACCCTTGTTAATCTCTTTTGCGATTCGGGACTTGGAGTGACCAAGAATTTGGATTGTGCTCCAAGTTCACGATCGTTGAATTCATGAAATGATCCAACGGTTCAAACCAACCACGATCAATGACCCACGTTTATTCTGGATCCTAGGGTGGTGAGTTTCTCCATCCACTAACCACCTTGCAACTTCTGGCCATCTTATGGCCCTCGCGATTTTGCGAGTTCTCCACAGAGAATTTTGACCATCCAACTCTGCTTCTCAAGGAATTCTAGCCAATGACTTGGTACCCTCCTTCTGAAACTTCATCTACTTGATCCAACACTTCTGGTGTGGAGTTCTCTCTCTCCCTGTGGCCATATACCACACCAGCTATAGTTTTATAATAGCGCTACACTTCCTGAGCTTTGTAACATGGTCAAGTAGTCCATTGACACTCAGAAACATTCTGAGGTATGAAATTAGTCCTCCAGACACAATTTCTTCTCAAAACCTCGGTCCAAAGACCACTTATCCGTCCCATCCAGGCTCAGCGTTGAAACTAGGCTCTGATACCATACTGTAACAGCCCCCGACCGTCATCCCACTGTTTGGGAAAATGCTACTGTGCGGAACAACATCATTCTCATACATGAATTAATAACATGCATTTAAATCAAATTAAACACATTTAACTCAGAGTAAGCACAAGATTACTACTAACATAAATAATCCCTGGCATTAACAACAATTCATATGCACAACATAATACATGATACATATAAGCATCACAAGCATGCAAAAACATAATATTAAGCATAAGCTGATACTTATCTTTGAAACCGTGGTAATTCCACCAACTATGTGCAGGCCTTCCGCGAACCTCCCAGCCTTAGACCACACTTCTCATCATGCTCAGCAGTGGGTCACCCCCGAGCTGGGACTAAGCTCCACCCAAGGCAATGAATCCTAGTCTAGGCTGAGGTTACAGGGAAAACTGCACAGAATACCTGAAAGGATTCTTCCCAGGATGCCTTCTTACGCCCACTACTAACAGACTCTCATTCCCCACATGCCTATTCTGCCCAGGAGTATACACCTTCACAAGCATAGTCCATCGGTGCTTCACCTCCCTCTCTGGGCCTTGGCAACAGGCTGAATCAGGAATTCTCAGAGCTCTGAAGCTGGTGTTGGACTCTCTCTAGGAGAAAACCACTTCCCAGCAGACTCTCTCACCTGGAGGGAGTTGCTCACAGGCCTGACAACCTTCTTCTTCTACCACGGGCCTAACAACCCACTTCTTTAGCACACCCTTGGACTCAATTCCAACCGGGTGAGGGAAACCACAACAACACCAAGCATTCAGTTGGCACCAGGATGACGACCACAACAGAAAACAGGCATAGTCCCGCAAATGGCAACGACCAGACGCTAAAAAACAACACGCTCAGGTGATTATCTAGGTGTCGGGTTCTACAGAAGACACAAATCGGCTCATGGTTTACCAGTTACAGGATGTGTGACAGGAAATTATGCAGAGGTCGAGGATGGATGCCAAACGCAAAGACCAGACAAAATTTACGGGAATACACTAGACAAGCACAAAGGTCTCATGGTTTCGGTTTTCAGTGTTGTGTGTGATATGCTGAGCTCAGACACAGAGGTCACACAGTTTAGACAATGAACAATAGAATGGAGAACGAACCCCCAACTCCATTGACGCTTCAACTTTTAACCACATGCACCCAGGTCAACACTTGTCTTCCTGGGGCTACATGCATTCCCTTTTGCACACTTGAATCTACATGCGTTGCCTCTCCCAGAACTTAGGAACATGTTTATCACATAACTTCTGGAATAATAATAAATTATTATTCCCAAGGACTTGAGCCCCCAAGCTTATCCCCTAGGCTCAACACTTAGCCTCTATTTCCAACCTTTCAGCCCCCAATCCCTTACCCAATTTGTGGAAGCTTAGTCCCCCATCACTCATTCATCGTGGTCGGTTTGCACACAGTAGTGTTTATATTTTTATTAATGTTCTGCATGATTACATATACAAAAGCAGGCTCCCGGCCTTAACACTTAGGCTCTTCGGCCTAATAACACATAATCCCACCAACTTATATAAACTTGGCTCACCAACCTATAAAACATAATTATCCAAGTGTCGGGTTCTTTAGAAGACACAAATTGGCTCATACTTTACCGGTTATAGGATGAGTGACAGGAAATTATGCAGAGGTCGAGGATGGGGAATGGCAAAGCGACTCAGGTGGAGAATGGAAAAATGCAAGAGAAAACAATTTTCCCATGAGGGTTTCCTTCACGATGCGCGGGTAAGCAAATGTAGATGCAGAGGCAAAATGGGTTCAGAAGGGAATCACCGTGAACTCAGGCGGAGGATGACAAAATGACCCAACCACCCCCTCCATGGCTGAATTCTGCAGTTTTTTTAACTGCATGTGCCTGGGTCGACACATGTCACCCATGAAGCTGCATGCACTCCATCAACATGCATTCCTCTCCAGGAACTTAGGACAAAACATATATTTCACATGGCTTTTGGAATAATATGAAAATTGTT